>OX243822.1:30439637-30500084 GCA_945859605.1 Lumbricus rubellus | reverse complement strand
GTGCAACCTAACTTAATGCGGCGCTGTATGTATGGTACCCGGTAGCTTAAAGCTAAGGTATCAGCCATAGATTCCGTGAAACGTAGCATAGTACTAAATACAGTAGTGAGTACCGAATAAGCCAGTTAGACACCCTTAAAACGTTATTTTGTTGTTTTATAAATATTTGTATTCGATTTGTCACGAGTTAACTTTTGTTGGACAGAAGGTAATTATGGAAACGTAAAGAACAGTTGAAAATACTTACGCATAATTTCTTACTGCTTGCACTTTGTCAGTGCCAATCCCGTGGCATAGATACAGGAGGAAGGCGACGTCAGCCATCTTTGTTATCACACAGTGTCGATAAACATAAACTACTGCTATGAAATGTCATAACGACGTCATCGCATCACGACGGTTGGCTACACGAATGAATTGCCATTTTCAAAGTCTCCTGTCGTGAGCCGTGTTCAGCATGGTGTACCACGAGGCCAGTCCATTGCGAGACGTTGTCCAGCCACGAAATCATCAGTCTTACTCATCGAACGAATCATCTAAGGACTTCACACGTCTCATGACAAGATGGGTCTGATTTGTTTGTCAAGAACAGGCATCAAGCGATTTTGTACAACAATTCAAGTAATTTCATATAAATAAATTAGCAATTGTAGTTTGAAACTCTTCTTCACTGATCAGTTATAATTGCGATGAACAGGCTCTTTTAGTAATTTGTTCGAAAATCTCTTCTTCTGACGCTGCAACGTCGTCAGTCGCCTGCAGTGTGTTCATCAAGTGTCCATGTCCGGACACTTAACAATTGGAGGGAATACATGAACCGCTCTCCACCACATTCATTGAGGGGGACCGTCCCCTTGTCCCTCTAGGTCTCCGCCCATGGAATGTACGCATATTATGATTGTGTGCCTTTGTGACAGTGCGCACATAAATATGTCGATAAAGGCTATAATTATAATAATCCTATGCTGTCCATTTTTAGATACCTTTAAAACATTATCGATGAACCATAAATTATGAAAACGCCAGAACCAGCATTTTTATTGTTCGAACGTTTTCAGTCCAAAATCAATCATACTCGTTCGATTTCAAACTGACAAAAAGCATACCGATAACGGTTCATAATGTGATTGATGTAGCCTATCTAGATTTGACGAGGGTTTATGACAACAGTCGCCGTTGACGGATGATTACAAGTTATTATACGAGACAAAAGTCGCTGTCGGTAGCCAGCAGAACGACATCACGTCCTTATACTCATTTTACCAAAGCCGCCTGCCGAATGGAAGGCGTACTAACCCTCAGGCTACCAAGCTTTTTTGTAACACGGACTACCTCCGCATTTTGAGTTGGGTAAACAGTTGGAATATAATCAGTTACCGAGAGTCTTAATATGTAAAAATAATAATTATTTAACTGCTGTGTCTATCCAAAACCGTTCTCATGCTTTCAGTAAAATGCGTTGGACCCACACTCGGGAAAAAATATACCTCTCAACCTACGTAATTTAACTACCAATTAGACTCCGGTCTCATCTCATTAATCAGATTGCGTAGTGCTCGTCAAATCGATAAAACTTAGTTAACTAGTTAAGAATTATGCTTTTTTGTAACTTGTGTCATAACCAGCTCTGTCAGAAATTAATTCATTGCTACACGTGGCCCTCCAGCGACTGCTTTCAAATTCCAGATGAACCTTTCATTTCTCTTACACGATGTATAACAAAGGTCGTATGATGCATGGTTTCCACTTAGCGATGATGATGATGATGATGATGATGATGATGATGATGATGATGATGATGATGATGATGATGATGATGATGATGATGATGATGATGATGATGATGATGATGATGATGATGATGATGATGATGATGATGATGATGATGATGATGATGATGATGATGATGATGATGATGATGATGATGATGATGATGATGATGATAAGCATCGCCCTCTTCCTTGATTCCGGCTTCGGACTGACACCAACTGATTGTAGGCCTACACAATGTTGTACCTTGCTTAATGTTGATAATAATACGAAATGATTTTTTAACGATGCATGACATGAACGTAGCGATGATGTGAAAATTTTCTAGTCAGCATTTCCAGGACAGCATGCGACCTTTATAATTGCACAGAAAATGTGATGCTCAGTTTTTCTCAATGCCCAATATCATTAATTTTGATCACGACAATACAAGGTGTGACTCTCTTATAAGGTTAGCAAGTTTGAGTCGTGTTTGAAGAAGGAAGCAGTCCATTGCCACGGTTAAATTACTTATAATATTTGGCATGATTGTTTAAAAGGTGTTTAAGCAGAATGATTTAATTTCCGGATATACATGTAAACATTTTTTTGCGTCATATCATGAGCCTTACGTAATTTTTTCGATATTGAGAAATTCTCCTGCATTTGACTACAGGTTTGTGATTCATTTAATAAAATTGAGTTATTTGGCGCCACCATAAATAACAACATGCTCTCTTAGCGGTGGTCAACTATTTTGAACAGAATAATATGATCATCAGCAGCAAACGATTATAATTATTTTAATCCACCGAACTCTCAGTTGCACGTTTTGCCAAGGCGTCGTTCGTATAGTAGTACGTCTTAGTAGTGCTCTTCTGCTTCTGCTAGACTTTTTTACTATCGCTTGCTAAGGCATTTTTGCCAGACTGCAACAGGGTAATATATGTTTGCTTCAAAGTGATTTAATGGTGTTCAAACGATCCCTCATAGGTCCTTCCTTGTGAATCACAGAATCAGAAACAACTATGTTCCATTTACTTATTCTGAAGGCTATCGAGAGAATGTCTGAGAGATTGTCATGTTGAATAGGCTGTCAATGAAATAATCACGGGGACTAATTTTTCTAAAAAAGGCTACAAGCCATGTGAGTCATTGTTGAATATACAATTATTAGGTTCAGCGAAGAACATGACTCTTTGTCAATTTTATTAGAAAGCTAATGATCGATGGTTGCAGGCTGGTAATAAACTTTTGACTGTGTTATGTTTCTTGCATTTGCAGTGAACAAAATAATTATTAATTACCAACCGAAACTCGTGCTATATAAAAACACTTAATATCGGTCGCTAGATGACGCTAAATAGCCCACTGGAACATTCGACGCTATCTTAGACACCTTGCATACATTTTCTCCCAGTGTGATAAATATATCAGTCGCGTAGATTCACTAATTGGGCAATTTCGTCCCATTCATTTCAGTTATATAATAAGGTGATTTCGATGTCAACGGCCTTGGCATTAACAAGAATGAAAACGAAAGAGATACTGGGGCGCGGTGGTGTAGTGGGTATGTTCGTTGCTTTGCAGCCGAAGGGTTATAGGTTCGAATCCACCTCAAATCGACGCACATGGACCTTGGGCAAGTCTTTCACTTGCTTAGTTACTGCTGGTCTTCTGTGTCATTGCAGCACAACGATGCTGGATCATAATATGTCAGGTTTGTTAATGTCATTGCTTGGGAGATCTGTGCCTTGATGAAGGTTACAATCAATTATTGAAGACGGATATACATGTACATACAGAGTTTTGGTACTAAGTTCTTCTTAGACACCTTTAAGTTGAATATATCCGATAATACAAGAGTCTTTTTTCAAAATATTTCTAAGTAAATCCTACTGCAACACCTGCCATATAATATTATACTCTTTAAGTTGCATGCTTCCGATCTTATAAAAACTTAACTCAACCACTGTTTGCTTTTTGACAGTGACAGACCCAAACCTGGATGAAGGAGAAAGGCGACGCTTTTGAACTTTGCTTTTAGGGTTTCCAATAAGGTTCTTTTCCCTCGGTTAAGAGGAATTGAACTCTATCAACATCATTTATACGTTGAACAACGCTGTGTGGTCGAACTGTCGCTGTGTTAGCGTCACCTTCCTCATTCATTCAGGCTTAGGAATGGTACTTGATGGCACTAAGTACGGTCTTGAAAATCACTGGCGACCGGTGACGGGGTTAACATGTCCATTGCGTACTTGGTCGTCGAACCTCGTCTCACTCTCGCCACGGCAATGCGTACGATTGCAATTTTTAGTAACTAAAGGTTAAATCTCCACAATTTTACGAATTATACTGAGCGGAAATTATATTTATCTGAAACATGAAGAGGAAATCCAAAATTCGACAACCAGCAACTGACTATCTAACACGGGCTATAACTCCGAAACTAGAACCCCACTTTAGGTCCCTTTTCCCACATATGGTCACATTTTATTATTGGGAAAGACGCTGACGTCTATAAAATGAAGTCACTGCTTATCAGCGCCCCTTCAAGGTCATCTACTCGTGAGCGCTCCCAGTCCAACTCCGTTTTAATTAGACAGCCTTAAGTAGAGTAAGAACAGAGGCAGAATGACCAATATGTATTTTTCGAAGGATAACAGGGAGCTCATTCCAGGTCGCAGGGCGTCCTAATTACAGCAGGAGCGCAATGGAATGCATTGGTTCATGTTCAAAATCAACAACACCGAAGGGTTGCCATATTTCCGAAAAGCTTTGTCCCGAAATCACGTTGTAAAGTCGCCCAAAAGTCGCGAATGACCAACTTTATCGCTGTGAGGAAGGAACGGTCTGAGGGAGGAAAGAAGGAAGAGGGAGCGGGACGAAGAGGGAGGGTAGGGATGGAGAAGGCATGGATGCAGGGAGGCAGAGGGAGGTAGGCATGGGAGGGGAATGGGACTGGGGCGGAAGGGGAAGGAGGAGAGGGTTGAGGAAGAGGTCAAGGGAGAAGGGGGAAGGGACGGAAACGGGGAGGGAGAGGAAGGGGAGTGGGAGGGGGGACATGGGTTGGAAGGGGGAGGGGAAGGGAGAGGAGAGAGAAGGGGAGAGAGGGGAGGGTGGGGAGGGGAGGAGTGGAGGGGAGGGGAAAGGAAGGGAGTGCGAATTTTTCTTTTCAGCCACATCAACGCGTGGCCGGGTACAGCTAGTTAGCTATAAATCAATAAAGTCAGATACTTTAGTAATCATAAATTCAATATGTGAATACGACATTTTCAGCATAAAATTACACATATTTAGGGATAAAGTGATTAAATTGGAGAGTTTTAAACAATTACATTTAGGTTTCAATGCAGCTCGGTTGATACGTGTCATACACGCAAATACGACATAATTATGGTTTGCACCTCATTACATTTTTGTTCTCTTTACAGTAACTGTAAGTATTCAACAAATTTCATAAGACAATCTCATGACAGCATGTTATTGAACGTTATTGAACGCCTAATGTATTTATAGAGCAGGTTATTATTATTTCAAAGGTGTTTAAGTAGAACATTGAGTTTAACAGCGTTTAACGCCATCTAGTTTTCTCTTAACCCTAAACTGTGCTACTAACCTTTCATGATTCTTTATGACGACACTCCAGCATTTGACAACAGCGTCTCTTTCTATATTAAGCAAATCCTCTCCCCCGTAGGCCCCTACCTTTCCAAATTACTAGTCACCATTGGCATCTGATTGTCTGAATGCGATAAATGTGTGCTTTAACGTGGAACCAATTCTCACTTTATATACTTGTTCATCGAGTTTTCTTTGACTGAGCGATATTACGTCAGGTCGATTTCAAACGATCCTATTAGAGCGCCGTATAAACCTGGTAGAGTTAAGCTGATACTATGCACTGCCGATCTGAGTTCCCTGCTGACAGCTATGGATGTCCACAGCGCCAATCTTATGCTGACGACCTGCACGAATGGCATTGAGGTAAAGCTCGGTTACACTGAAGCTACAGGAATATAATAATAGAGGAGGCTAGACACAGACCACTGAAAATAGTAATCTAAGCAGACGCTTATTATAGCAAATGCAGTTCCAATTAAAGGTGTCCAGGCAGGTTTATCCACTATGACGATATATCTATCCACTCTTTCGATACAGTCATCCATATCATAGTCGTGATATCCAATTTAATAAGTAGACTCTCTTTCTACCTCTGTTGGCCTCTCCGGAAATTTGCTCAACTGGCTTACATCCTACATTCAAAATCGTTCGTACAATGTGGCTTGCGACACTGATAGGTCATCCCGTGTGTGTATCCAGTTTGGTTTGCCCAAGGCTCTGTCCTGGGTTCACATTTGTACATTATTTAGAGTAGGCCTAATATATATATATATATATATATATATATATATATATATATATATATATATATATATATATAGGCTACATTCAGTCTTACATACATAAAAACTCTTACAAGAATACCCATAATTATAGGCCTACTTACATGCTAAGTATAATTATATGTCACATACTCACAAACATACACGATTTATACATGTATACATACATAGGCACACATTCAAGCATACAGACTCAGGCCTGTGATTTGCAGATACGGCCTAATTGCATAATTAACTTTGTTGCATTAGTCATCTCGAGACTACGATCGATAAACCAACTTCCAAGCCTAATGATAACTAATGTTTACTATGTGATCCACTTCATTGTGCATTCAACAGTTTGTCCAATGTCCATGTACCCGGATGCTGCCAGTGGAATTTCCCGGTTATTTGTGGTTTTATCGTGCTTTGTGGTTAAGAAACCAGCAGTTACACCAATTGATTTGTCTCGTCTAGTTTCATTGCGTGTGCTTACGTTGGCTGTCAAGTTTCTTTTTCCTCAAACATAATGTTTGGTACTTCGGGCAAACATTAATGTTGATACTTAGCGTCGTCCACGCGAAGACACTACTCAAGAAGACGGCGATTGATCTTACTGCTGTCAGTGGTCAAAACCTGATGCCTGTGCGTGAGTAATCTGTTATCACCCGATTCAGCGAATGGAATTTAGTTCACGAGTGTAATAAGCTTCCTCTCGTCGTTTGTAGGCTCAATAGAAAACAATTGAACAGCTCTATTATAGCACCAATCACTGAGCACGACGCGGCAAACGTGCTGTAAAGCAGTCTTGACTTGCGATTAATACCAGGCCTAGTCACCAAAACAGTAAAATGTTTATGCAACGGCATACCTAACTTACATGTACAATACTGCCGTGCTAAGCAAAAAGACAGTAACTCAAAAAAGACGATTTTGCGTAAAACGATAAAGAAGAAATCGGTTTAATTCAACCAGAAATAAAGCTAGAATCTTTCTGAATTTTTGCAAGCAGTTATATATAAACTACTGAATTTTGAAACTAAACTAGTTTTTTGTGAAATTTGTGTAAAAATTGTATAAAAATGAGATACTGCTTTTTTGCTTAGTATCGAAGAATTGAACATCGGTTTGATGCTAAGCAAGAAAGCAGTAACTCATTGTATGGTAGAGCGGGCTGGTTAAAAATAATTGTTCTCTTTGTGATACTAACATGAAATTTGGTATATACCACGAACATGTCCTAAGAAAAATATTTGGCTATAGGGTCATTACAGATTTGCCCTATGGCCCCAATGGCAGCCATTTTCCAAAATGGCCGACAGATATACATATTTTTAAATATCTCGGCTTCTATTTAACTTAGAAGTGTCATCTTAGTGTCTAATCATACATAAGCTTATTTAGGGACGATGATTCCAATAGTGCCATCTAAAACCAACTCTGACTTCAACGGCGGCCATTTTTCAAAATGGCCGACCAAAATCGTGATTTTTTAATATCTCAGCATTAAATCCACTTAGAATCGTCATCTTGGTGCCTAAATATACATAATTAGGGACAAGGATTCCAATGGTTCCACCCAAAACTTCATCTTGCCTCAATGGCGGTCATTTTCAAAATGGCAGTCCAAAATGTGAATTTTGCAAATCCCTCTTTTTGGGGCGGCCATTTTGGAAAATGGTGGTCATTGAGGTCACTGGGGGTTGGTTGTAGGACAAAATCCCCCCCTGGACAAAAACCCCCCGGACAAAAACCCCCCCGGACAAAACCCCCCCCGGACAGAAACCCCCCCAGGGTAGGACATAACTCCCCCTGGTAGAATATATTGCACATAAGTTGTTGTACTATAAAACGGTGTCCTAAGTACGCAAGTTGGATTGATGAAAAGAATTCTCGCTTTATAAATAGAAGCCGGATTGATACAAATAAAGTTTACTTAAATAGAAGCTGGATTGATGAAAATGTTCTTGCTTAAATAGAAGCTGGATTGATGAAAATACTCTTTCTCAAATAGAAGCTGGATTGATGAAAATACTCTTTTTTAAATGGAAGCTGGATTGATGAAAATACTCCTTCTTAAATGAAAGCTGGATTGATGACAACGATTCATGCTGTCCTAGATTACACCAACAGGTACTAGCTTCATATCGGAGTGACTGAATGACACTAACAAGTTATAAGTTCACGCCTGATTAGTTGACACAGCACGGGAACTCGGTAATTAGCCTAAGTTTAAACAAATTGTAGGCCTACCTGCACTTTGCCAGCAAAGGGGGGGAATTGTCCGGGGGGTTAATGTCCTAGGCTAAATCAGGAAGTTTCTGTCCAGGGGGGTTTTTGTCCGGGGGGGGTTTTGTCCGGGGGGGTTTTTGTCCAGGGGGGGTTTTGTCCGGTCACCATGTGGGTTATGTGATGGCCCTATTGAGATCCCTGAATGAAATGTGCATGTTTTGACACCAAGATGACAATTCCAAGTGAACTGAAAGCCGATATATTAACAAATCCCTCTTTTTGGGTCCGCCATTTTGGAAAATGGCCGCCATTAAGGCCATGGGGAATTTTGTGATGGCCCTATTGGGATCCTTGACCTGAGATGTGTATGTTTGGACACCAAGATGACAATTCCAAGTGAACTGAAAGCCGATATATTAACAAATTCCTCTTTTTGGGTCCGCCATTTTGGAAAATGGCCGCCATTAAGGCCATGGGGAATTTTGTGATGGCCCTATTGGGATCCTTGACCTGAGATGTGTATGTTTGGACACCAAGATGACAATTCCAAGTGAACTGAAAGCCGATATATTAACAAATCCCTCTTTTTGGGTCCGCCATTTTGGAAAATGGCCGCCATTAAGGCCATGGGGAATTTTGTGATGGCCCTATTGGGATCCTTGACCTGAGATGTGTATGTTTGGACACCAAGATGACGATTCTAAGTTAATTGAAAGCCGTGATATTGACAAATCCCTCTTGTTGGGTCGGCCATTTTGGAAAATGGCCGCCATTGAGGCCATTGGGAAAATTTGGATGGCTCCACTGGAATTCGTGACCCTGAATGTGTATGTTTTGACACCAAGATGACGATTCTAAGTGAATTGTAAGCTGAGAAATTGAAAAATCCATATTTTGAACGCCATTTTGGAAAATGGCCGCCATTCAGACCCATGGGGAAACTTTTAGATGACCCTATTGGACTCCTTGACTTTGAGTGTGTATGTTTTGACACCAAGATGAGGATTCTAGGTGATTTGAAAGCCGATTTATTGAAATATCTGTAAATCGGTCGGCCTTGAATATACATGGAATACTAAGCAAGAAGACAGTAACTCAAGTTACTGCTTTTTTGCTTAGCACGACGACCCAATTTTGAGATACTGTTAATTTCGTTTCGGTTTTTTCCATGTTCCCGGACAGATTCCGTTTCCTTGCTTCCAGATATGATAGAACATGTTGTCAGGATGTGAAAACAAGTGCTAACTCAAAAACGGAAAAACTTGAGTTACTGTCTTTTTGCTTAGCACGGCAGAATACATGTATTTACGTAAGTTTCTACGGCACTTTTAACCCTCGGGCTACCAAAGGGTGGTACCCACCCTTTAGGTTTTATCGATTTCAAACTAGTTCCGTATGGAATAAAAGTTTGACCTTTTAGGTAGCTGTAGGGGGTTCATTGGCACACATTTTAAGGAAAAATGTGAGATGATACCTCACAACGTTCAAACGTTATACCCATTATACCCGAGGTACCAGGAGAGGTGGTGGATACCCCCTTAGATTTTCGCCTGTATCTGTTTAGTCACTTAATATTAAGATAAACAAATTATACCATCCTATAGAGTGAATGTGGGGCTACATTTTGATGGTATTAGGTTGTCTTTTGACAGCTGGAAATGCTCAAAATAAAATAAAAAATATATAAAGGTGTTTTATTTTCGTAAAATTTACATGTTTTTTTATTATAACATATTCATGATTTATTTTTTATGAGAAATAAATTATGTCATTCTATGGAGGGCATTTAGGGTTATTTTTTACACCAATTGATTTGTCTTCTGACGACCGGAAGTACTCAAAATAAATTAAAATGTGTGAAAATTTTGATTTTTTTACCATGCACACCGACAATGGCATAAATTCTTGTTTCATGTTGGTTGTCGATAGATATTAATGTTTTTTTATTGTACCTAAAATGACTTATAACTAGTTTATATAGTTGAAAATGTTACTTTGTTCTACAGGGTGCGCCAAAAAAAGACCCCCCTAGGGTTTTTGCCAATATCTTGGCCAAAAATAAGAATATCGAAATGAAAGTTTTCAGTTTTATAGACAATTCATATCTACACATGCTGGCCAAATTTCATAAAAATATTTCAAACAGAACAAAAGGTTTTCCACTTTTAGGGAGGTCACCCACCGTTTTTTGACGATTCAAAAACGAAACGCAACAAAAACGAGGTTTATTGCCAATATCTTGGCCAAAAGTAAGAATTTCAAAATGAAATTTTACAGGCCTAAAGGCAATTCATATTTACACATGATGGCCAGATTTCATCAAAATAGGTCATACACAACAGAAGTTATACCACTTTTAGTAAGACCACCCACCGTTTTTTGAGGATTCAAAAACGAAACACAACAAAAAGTAACAAAAAACACGATTTTATTAAGTCACATGATCTCATCTCAAATAACTGTTGTCAAATGAACTTGGTAGAGCTTCACAACTTGTGTTCAATGTGCCCACCACCAGTGCTAACACTTCTTTTGAGTCTCTTTGCAAAGTTCTTGATGGACCTGTTGATCAATCTGACAGATTCCTCATTTACCAATTTGATTGCCATCTTGCTAAGTGACTTCTCAGAGACGCGCAGCTACGCTGGTACCCTGTTTGGTTTTTAAATAGTAATAATAATGATCATCTGACAACATCAAGGCTAGTTGATAGCAATTATTTGAGATGAGACTTAATAAAATCGTGTTTTTGCTGCGTTACGTCTTTGAATTGTCAAAATTTGGGGGTGGCCTCACTAAAAGTGGTATAACTTTTGTTGTTTTGGAAATATTTTGATGAAATCTGACCATCGTATGCAGGTGTGAATTGTCTTTAAGCCTGTAAAATTTCATTTCGATATTCTTACTTTTAGTCAAGATATTGGCGAGAATAATTAGATTGAATTTTTCATACTTTTTGTTGCTTCGCGTTTTTGAATCGTCAAAAAACGGTGGGTGGCCTCACTAAAAGTGGCATAACTTTTGTTCTGTTTGAAACATTTTATGAAATTTGGCCATCTGGTGTAAATATGAATTGTCTTTAAGACTGTAAAATTTCATTTTGAAATTCTTACTTTTGGAAAAGATATTGGCAAAATTTATAGGGGGGTCTTTTTTTGGCGCACCCTGTATATAAACTATTCTTGTATACATAAATCTAAACACACATAATCCAACATTTTACTTATGCAAAAGTACACGCTTTGTGGAATCTACTGGTGCCCACGGGAAAAAAATCATAATTTCGAGGTGCATTCATATAATTTAAACTTAAATATATCATTTTGTGCAGAAATTAATGTTGAGTCCATTGGTTTATTACAATTTATGATATCTCAAACCAAACCCAAAATCCAGGGGGGTTACCCTTGGTAGTCAGTGTTGCAAAAAAGCTTGACAGCCTGAGGGTTAAACATGTCTATTTTTAGCTGGACGCCTGGATGCATTCAAATTACATGTAGGCCTACTTGTACATGTATATAGCACAGCAAGAACTTGGTAGAAGAAATTTACAATGTGTTTAAATGGTAAGTAAACAAGTTAGCAGTCCAATGGTCACAAGAAGTATCAGGTCATAAACTTCAACAATATCGCTCATGAGATGAAAAAGTAGAAGCTAGGCTACTAGTCCCGTCAAAGTCATCCCCATCTGATTGAGAATTGTATATAAAAATAGCCGAGGGACGTGTGCAATATGGTCCTAATTTTTGGGGTTGAACCCCTCAAACCCCGACAATTATCAGCCGTATCCCCGTAGACGAAAAGAGCTAGAGCTCTTATTGACAATGGAATCAATAATACATTGTTTGTTTGTATGTCTACACGTGTATTGCTGAATGTTCAAGATCGCATGCAATGTCGGCAAAGCTGATAGAGGTTTCCTCATTGTGTTCATTGAACACACTACATTGTAGTCCTTACACTGCAGTGACACTGTGAAATTGAGTTGATAAAAAGGTCAAATTATCAAATTCATTTTGAAAATACGAACATGACATTGCATCATTCTTAGGCTATTTGCGGGGACCTAAAGTGCAACAAACAAAGTAGCTTATACTAAATTCGTATTTGGGGGAAGGGATAAAGGAATGCAAGGAAAGATAGAATGGAAGGAAGAGGAAGGGAACGGCTTTTCCTAGCTTAAAACGTGATTAATAGCATTTCGAGCTTGAAATTATTGTAAGATCTATAGTGCTGAATGTCAGAAATAAATCATGCAGATCATGAGATGCATTCAATTTCACAGTGTCAAGACCAGATTGTATAAAACAACATGAATAGCTTCGTCTAATGACTCTAATTATTATGAAACCAGGCACGTGTAAGTAAGGACTACAATGTAGTGTGTTCCATCAAATTTCTGAAAGGGATGACAATGCAAAATAATTAAATACAAGATGTCTGAAAAGGACGTTTTACCCTCACATAGCTTATAGGCAAAAAGCCCGTTGTTGCCCAGTTGTATTTTCTTAAACCTTTGTGACCTATAATGCCTAAAATAACTTTGAAGAGGTAGGCTGCCGGTACAGTAAGTGAGACTGTAGATTCTAAGGTTTTTTGGACCGCACCACTATTCTTTGAAGCACAAGAAAATGTGCTTGCTAAGAATGGACCTGCAATGCATTCAAATACTCAGGGCGCTTTTCCCAAAGCCAAGGTGAACCATAGGGGGCGTTTTCCCCGTTTGGTGCCACCTGTGAGATTGCCTATATGACTTTTTTAATGATAATAGGCAAAGTCACATTTATTTTTAGTCGTCAAAATTTCTGAAGACATCTTTTTTCAGTCCTCAAAATTTCTCAAAACACCTTTTTAGATATCAAAATTTCTGAAGACACTTTTATTAGTCGTCAAAATTTCCGGACACCTTTTTTTAGTCGTCAAAAAGTCTAACAACACATTTTTTAGGCTTCGCGCATTAGGCGATCGTCCTTCGGCCGCTCGTCCGTCCCCTCCAAAGTTCGGACCAGGTCTCCGCCTATGCTGTAGGCCTACTGTTCTGCCATCATAAGGAAGAACCACGTAACTCAAAATTTGGCCGTTTTGAGTTAGATGCAGATTCTGCATCTATTAATGGTCCTACACCTTGGAAAAAATTGAGAAACTCCTATCTCGATTCCATCACAGAGGATGGAATAAACAATACCTTGAATTATCTGCTACGGAAAATTGATAAAACAGGACTTTCTAGTCGCAAACCATGGAAATCGGTGCGCACGGCGCTCACATCCACTAAAAGTGCTTGTGTGCCCGAGTAAATTTGCAGTTAAGACAATGACCAGGGCAGGCCCTACATGCAAATCTCCAAGGAAAATTCAGCGCAAAACAGGCAGTCTTAGAAGCACTGCATAACGTATTGGAAAAGATGATACATGCCTAAAGTTAAAGCAATTCGTCGACGAGAAGTCCAACGAGCTCTCCAACTCTTACGCAAGAAACGGCTGGCAGCGTGCAAGCGTCTGAAGCAGCGCATGGCAGTGCACGGCTGTTGGCAAAATTAAAAGGACGTGGTTTTGCGATGAGAAGATATTCATGGTAGAGACCCAATAAACACCCAAAATGATCGTGTCTACGCGCGTTTTTAGCAAAAAAGATAGAAATTCCCGGGGAAACGGCGTCATATTGCGTCAGTAATGACAAAAAATGGTAGCTAGCGCTGCTCAGAGTATATAATTAAAACCTAAACAACTATCATTTCGATTTTTTTAGAGCTAATACTAGAGTGAAATACCTTTAATTTGATGCCATAAGTATAAATAAATGTTAAAAAGTGGCGAAGTTATACGCGTGCAAAGTTGGTTCATTTATGCTGGACCACCCTGTATATTAAGAAATGAAAAAAAACCCAATTGGAATGTAAAAAAACACACAAGAAAACAACATGTTGCCAAAATCTTCGAAAATTTATACAATTTCCAGTCCAAAAAATCTGACGACCTATTTTTAGACAGCCGGAACAAAAATAATTCTTTCAACCTCCCGGTATAAAGGTTTCAGATTACCTCCTCCTAAACATTACCCCCTTGCAAACTGTAAATTGCAATAATCATCTCATGTATTACATTAAAAATAACAGAAAAATCATCCCGCTTCTTGTTTTAGTCTGAAGATTTTCATCCGTCATCCCACTTCGAGATTTGTTTTCAATATTTTCATTTGTAACTAAAATACTAATCGCCGCTGAAGTTTACATGGAGAAAAAGGCTTCGAGGCTATTATTTTTTTCGATAAAAATATTGATAGCAAACCACGAAGTGGGATGACGGATGGAAATCTTCAGACCAAAGCAAGAAGCTGGATGATTTTTCTGATTTTTTAGTGAAATAAATGCGGTGATTGATGCAAATCTAGTTTCAGGGGGGTAATCTGAAACCGGTTTCAAGTTACCGGGGGGGGGTAATGTTTCGGAGGGGTAATTTGAAACCTTTACACCGGATTCGCCGGCACCTGTAAAGTTTTAAGATTACCCCCTCCTAAACGGTGTCACGACAACTCGTCCAACGACAACTCGTCCAACGACAACTCGTCCACGGACAACTGGTCCACCGACAACTGGTCCACTGAAATAGAAGCCGGATTAACGAGAAAGCGCTTGAGAAATGGAAGCTGGATGAAAGTTCTTTATTTACGAAATAGGAGCTGGGTTCATGAAAACAAGTCTAATGGTTTTCTTCCTTAAATAGAAGCTGAATTTACGATTTTCATCATGTGTCTCAACATGCACCCAGCTTCTATTTCAGATAGAAAAAAACTTGATCCATCTTCCATTTCTTAAGCGGTTTTTCATCAATCCAGCTTCTATTTCACCTGTAAAACCTTCATCCAGTTTCCATTTCTCAAGCGTTTTCTTATTAATCCGGCTTCTATTTCGGTGGACGAGTTGTCGGTGGACCAGTTGTCCGTGGACGAGTTGTCGTTGGACGAGTTGTCGGTGGACCAGTTGTCGTGGAACCTCCTAAACATTACCCCCCTGCAAACTGTAAATTGCATCAATCATCGCATTTATTGCACTAAAAATATCGGAGAAATTATCCCGCTTCTTGTTTCGGTCCGAAGATTTTCATCCGTCATTCCACTCGAGGTTTGCCATCAATAGTTTCATCTGTAGCTAAATACTAAATCGCCGCTGAAATTACATGGAGAAATGGCTTCGAGGCTATTATTTTTTCCCGATTAAAATACTGATAACAAACCACGAAGTGGGATGACGGATAAAAATCTTCAGAAGCTGGATGATTTTTCTGATTTTGTTAGTGCAATAATCGCGATGATTGATGTAAATCTAGTTTCCGGGGGTAATCTGAAACCGGTTTCAAGTTACCGAGGGGTAATGTTTAGGAGGGGGTAATTTGAAACCTTTACACCTGGACAGTCCCGGAATCGGCCCTGTGCGTCCTGTGTCACGGATTGATCTCAAATTGTCCCGGAATTTATGGTAAGGTTCCGCTTAACCCGTTGGAGGTGAGGTGACGCATTGTAACGTTAGATGTGAGGTGGGGTACTGACAAACCCCAACACATTATATTATTATTTTCAAGTCGCGATATCAAATGGAAAACATTAATTCGAGTTAAACTATTCTTCTATGATCAATTATCAACTAAACAGGCGATTATCACGAACAAATATCTGTTTTCAATCCTTATAAGATGGTCAGAAATTGAACCCATCCATGGTGTACTTTGCCCGTGTAAGTTCCGTTTGTATACGAAAAATCGCAATTTCCTTCCAATATACATAAAATAAAAACTGTTCGTTCAAAATTCCTGAAATTCCTCTAGCACGCTTGTGTTTCTTGATTACTGATCATCTGATTAGATATTAATTTTACTAAAACGCCAACTATCTAGCTAAATCAACGCCAGTATAAAATTACTTATCTTAGGTAAGCTTACTTTCGCATGTAACACTCAACACCCCTATTATTGGCTAGACTCGACGTTGTAAAAAGAGACATTGCATACAAATTGCAATAATTATTCGTGCGACATTCATAAAAGTAAAGCCACAGCTGCAACATCGGTTTTCCTGGGAAAAAATTATCGTGTTTTATTATCAGCTATTATGGTTAAACATTAATTTTTATGACACTGTTGACTGCAACAAGCAGCATAAAATCCCACCAAAACCAATGCAGGTGATTACTTTTATTAGCCTACATCCTTGTCATCACTCGCTAATAGAGCCATAATTATTAGAGTAGCCTAAGTAGACCATAAGGGACCAGCATAGAAACACATAATAAAATTTGAACAGTTTCGGAAATTACTCATAGGTTTCAAATTACCCCTGCAAACTGTTTTGCACAAAAAATATCAGAAAAATCATCTCGCCTCTTGTTTTGGTCTGAAAATTTTCATCAGTCATCCCACTTCGTGGTTTGTTTTTAATATTTTCATCTGTAACGAAAATACTAATCGCCGCTGAAGTTACAACGAAGAAAAATTGGCATACCTGGGAATGGCGGTCCCAAATTATAAAATTATAGAAATCGATAGGCTATCTCCTGAGAAGGCTTTAAACATGATGCGTGGTGAAATAGAAGTTGGATAAACGGCATTCCAGCTTAAATGGAAGCTCGATGCATGCTGAAATACATAACTGAAATCAACAATCCAGTTTCCATTTCTCAAGTTTAATTTTTGTCATTCTAGATTCTATTTCACCTATACCTAAGGAACCTTCATCCAGCATCCTTTTGGCAAGCGTTTTAATTAATCCATCTTCCATTTAACTTATTTTGTCCATCATCCAGGTTCTATTTCTCAACCGTTCAATTCATAAATCCAGTTTCTATTTCAGATAAAAAATACCTTCATCCAGCTTATATTTCACTTGCGTTTTTTTAGCACCTTCATTTTACATGTAAAAGGTCTTCATCCAGCTTCCATTTCTCAGTTGCTTTCTCATTATTCCGGTTTCTATTTCGGTGGACCAGCTGGTCGTTTTATACGTGTGGAGTGCAAAAGAAACCGTTTCTATGCGCCAGTCCAATACACCGCACTATTACGACACATCATGTTAATTTACTTAATGTTATAATTTGGGACCGCCGTTCCCAGGTATGCCGAAAAATTAATGGCTTTGAGGCTATTATTCTTTCGGGTCAAAAAATTGATAACATATCTCGAAGTGGGATGAGGGATGACAATCTTCAGACCAAAACATGAAGCGGGATGATTTTTCTGATTTTTTCAATGCAATAAATGCGATGATTGATCATCTTGTCTATCCGTCGTGTGTTTACGTGTCTGTGTTGAAGTGTCGTGTGATTATCTGTCGTGCGTTTAAATGCCTGCACACCATCGAAACTATACCTCGCAGTCGATCGCGTCGTGGGCTACGATCGACTTGGCTCGCGCGACGATCGACTCGATCGACTTTGTCGACTTGCCGACCTTTCGACGACTCGATCGACTTGGCTTGTTCTACGATCGACTCGATCGACTTTGTCGACTCGCCGACCTCCCGACGACTCGAGCGACTTGGCTCGGCCGACGATCGACTCAATCGACTTCGTCGACTTGGCCTAGTTTTGTCTCTTTCTCACCTCTGCAGTTATGTGATCTCAATATTAAATTATACGATGTGTGTCCTAATTTGTGTGACGTCACAATAAACCTAATTTCGAATTCTCCGTTAGTTTATATAATAGTGTTAGTAGATTAGCACTGAAATCGTCAGTCACAATTATAAGCTTCGTTTTATATTCTGAAAATGAGCTTCAATAAATATTACAGTAGATCTGTGCAATAATCGAAGTGACGTGACAATAGGCCTTGTTTATACTGTTCTATAATACCGTAGTAAACCTGCATCATAATCGAAGCGACGTCACAATAGGCATAGTTTATTCTCAAAATGAACTTTTTAATATTAGGCCTGTATCACGATCAATGTGACGTCACAATGAACCTAGTTTTATATTCTCAAACTGAACGTATAAAAGATTTGTATCATAATCAGAGCGATGTTGCGTTAAAACAGCCCAAGTTTTGTATTGTGAAGATGAAATAATATCTGTAGATCTATTTCATAATCGAAATTAGGCTACGCCATAGCTGACCTCAATTGGTTTTTTCAGTGAAATTGTTTAATAGTAGAATTGTATCAAAATCGAAGTTACGTCATAAAAGGTCCAGTCTTACATTCGCAAAATGGACATCTACAGTATAAGCCCACGGGAAGATGTGTATAATAATCGAAGTGACGTCACAATAGGCCTTGTTTATATTCTCAAAACGTACTTCTATAATGGTACATTTGTATCAGTAACGAAGTGACGTCACAATAGGCCACGTTTTGTTACTTCTCGAAGTGAACTTATATAATATTAAAATTGTATCATAATCGGAGTGACGTTACAATGGGCAAAGTTTTGTATTATCAAAATAAATGAAATTATATGATCGTAGATCTGTTTCCTGATCGAAGTGACTTCACAATAGGCCTAATTTCGCTTTCTCAGTGAACTTATTTAATTGTAGAATTGTATCATAATCAAAGTGACGTCGCAAAGACCCCGTTTTATATTCGTAAAATCTGCATGTAGGCCGTATGCAGACCTATAATAGTAGATCTTTATCATTCTCAGACCAAACATTTTAGGCCCCCACTTCCAAAATTTCTGTATCCGCCCCTGTAGACCTACTCATTCAACTCAGATCGAAAACGTACGTATATAGTCAACTTTCACAGTTGCATTGACACGAAATCGCCAGCTGCCATTCATTAGCTGCACTTGTGTGCAACACTGAATTACGTCATTACTATCATGTATACTAGGTCACATTGAGACTTCAAGAAATAGTAAGTAAATTATTTTTAAGTCGAGTCAAGTCAGAAAACGAACGATCAAGTCGTCTTGCAAGTCGATCGAGTCGAGGATTTTTCGATCGACTCGACTTGGCAAGACTCGACTTGCAAGTCGATCGAGTCGACGATTATTAAATCGACTCGACTTGGCCGAGTTACGATCGACTCGATCGATCGAATCGATCAATTGCGGGGTATAATCGAAACTACATACAACATTATTATTAACTCTTGCAATGTTTCCCAAATTTATAAGCAATGTTTAGTCGATTTTGATTTTGTGATCGTAGTTCTAATAATACTTACTAGAAATGTCAGGTGTAATTAGGTTGTAGAAATAACACTGGCACTTCCTGACTTCTGAGGTGACCTTAAGCTTATCCATTTTGACATGGGAGCAAATATTAATAGCAATAATTATTGAAACAGCAAATGATGTGGGTTATCCAGTTAAGATATGGCTATCTGCCTGTCGTAGAAACAATAGAGCCATCGCAGATGATGGACAGGTGACAATAATGATTTCTTTATTATTTGCTGACGTTCAATATAGCAATGTGACGTTTTTCTTGTTTCTTGTTCTTTCTTTTTTCTCTATTGTTTTCTTTACAATGGGTCTTTGGCTAGGATATAAAATAATTAGGCCTATATGCATGTATGTTTTGTTTATCATCAGATATCATATGTGTGGAATCGCAAGTCATCTGACAAAATATGGACTATTTCGCAGTCGTCAATTTTGCTCTACTTGTAACAGTTGGCAGTCAAGTAGGTGAGTTACAGGACAACTGATTCGCGCTCAGTCGAGAAATAAATATAGAAAAGAGTTGGCCGTTCTTTCTGCATTAATTTCAACCTTTTTTCTTACGATTTACGAAAGCTATGACATTATTATAATTAGAAGAATTAACAATGCTTTGCAATCGGATATGGGAGACAGAAGAATGGCCTAAAGACTGGGAAAAATCCATATTCATACCCATTTTCAAAAAAGGCGATGCCAAGAATGCGAGAACTACAGAACAATAGCGTTGATATCTCATGCAAGTAAGATTCTACTTAAAATTATACATAAAAGAATGGAGAGCACGATTGAGAGGGAACTGCCGGTGCATCAGGCAGGTTTCAGGAGACGGAGAGGAACAAGAGACCACATAGCGAACCTCAGGTGGATAATGGAAAGGCAAAAAGAATTTGGACAGGAGATACACATCTGCTTTATTATAGATTACAGCAAGGCCTTCGATTGCATCGATCATGCTCTGATGTGGAAGACTTTGCGCGATATGGGGATACCAATACACCTCATAAAGCTCCTCAAGAACTGATATGGGAACTAGATGGCTGTGGTCAGGACATAACACGGTGAAACTACAAGTTTCCAAATAAAGAAAGGAGTACGACAAGGATGCATACTGTCGCCATACCTGTTTAATCTATACGCTGAAATGATAGTGAGAAAAGCAGGCCTAGAGGAGACAAATGCGGGAGTGAGGATAGCGGGTAGGACACTGAATAACCTAAGATATGCAGACGATACAACACTGCTGGCAGGGAAAAAAGAGGATTTAAAAGCTATCATCAGAAAACTACAAGCAGAAAGTGAGAAAGCAGGATTGTTTTTCAACTTAAAGAAGACCAAGATCATGACAACAGAGAAATGGACAAGCTTTGAAGTGGACGGGGAGGAGTTGGAGATGGTGACAAGTTTCTGCTTCTTGGGAGCCATGATAGAAAGCGATGGTGGATGTGACAGAGAGATACGACGAAGGATAACATTGGGAAAGACGGCAGCGAAGGGGCTGGAGAAAATATGGAAGGATAAACACGTTAGCCTAATGACGAAGACAAGAATTGTAAAGGCAATGATATTCCCAGTGGTGCTGTATGGATGTGAAACGTGGACAAAAACAAAGGCCTTAGAAAGGAAAATCGTTGCTTGCGAAATGTGGATATGGAGGAAGGTATTAAGAACTTCGTGGATTGAAAAAAGAACAAATGAATCCGTATTACAAGAGATCGGACAGTCAAGAGGGAATATGTCATTGGGACAGAGAGCGGCAAGGCAGAAAATGGCGTTCTTTGGACATGTGATGCGAGCAAACGGCTTGGAAAAGGAGATGATGTTGGCCTGCGGAGAGGGAAAAAGGAAGAGAGGACGCCCAAGAAGAAGGTGGATGGAAGAAATACACGAGAGAACAAAGATGAAACTGGAGGAATTGAGAGACGCGACGGAAGATCGTAACACATGGAGAAGGTTTATCACAGCGGTCGCTAAGGTTCCAAGAATCGACGGCACAAGGTGACAAGGTGATGACATTATTCAGCAAGAGATAACCCACATCTGTCTCAAGGATGTTCTTTTCAGCTAAAAAAACAGTGTCACGGTATTTTTTCGGATTACGATCAAATTTAACCATATTTACTGTACAAATCTAATAATGGTCTGTTACAATAAATTATCTCGAAGCGCCAAATTAACCAAAATGTATGTTCTTCATTTAGTATCAGGAAAGTTGATAGTGAAACCACATGATACGGACGTAATGGTCAACCATTCAACTTATTTCAATTGTTCCACGGATCATGGAAGTACGTCCATTTTTTGGTTTCACGGAACCAGATATGTTTATACCGGGCTTTCCATATTGGAACCATATCACGAAAGATTCGAGATTGATAAATATGTGTGGAATGGAACATACATCTACAACCTGGTCATTAATTCAGTACAACCTGGAGACACTGGAGAATACATCTGCAGAGAAGATGAAGGATTTGGAGATAAATATTCAATTCAACTCGTTGTTTTAGGTAGGCCTATAAGTAGGTATATGCGATATTGTGCTCGGCTGCTCAATAAATCCTCCGAGGCTAACCCAAAAAATTACTGAATAACCTGGGGTGCATTCCCCACACTGTTTGAGGCATGTGATATAAACTTAAGCCGTGTTCGATCAACAACAGTAACTGTACCCTGTTCAGCATAAAATTGCATGCATATGAAACCTGACTAAAGTCAAATATCATCACATTCATCGACACTACAGTCATCTACATGTATACACATATAATTCTCTATCACATGCTTAGGGTCTCACCTTGTCATTGTGCTTGCACAATGTATAGGCCTTGGGGCATTGGAATTCCTATGGATGGTAGTGAATCATCGCACGTGACAACGTCATGCATTACAAATAGCGCATAATCAAACCAATAAGTAAATTTGTATGCTTATTTAAAATGCGAAAATGCAACAACGCACAGGCAATGTGATAAGATAATAATATTTAATGCAAAGGTTTTCAATCGAAATTTTAGCCATGATAAGATAAAACCATGTTGCGATTTTGTTACACAAACCGATGCTGACGATTTGTTATTAGTCTAACCGGACGCAGTGTTCCACAGCCTGCGTATGACAAGGTAACTTAGAAAAGTAAGCTATGGAACGAATAATCACACATAATCTAACTTAATCTCATATAAAATTTTGTTAAGCGCATCTCAAAGCAGAGCTATTTCAGAAGCGTTCTCAACAAGTCCTTCATTCATAATTGCTCATGCGTTTTGTCGTGAAACACCGATTCAGTGTTGGAGCGCCTCTGAATAAACATTTGCAGGGCGCATACATACATCCATACATCCATCCATGCATGTATGCAGTAAAGGTCAAAGTGCCGCCGCCACGATAAAATTGATGGAAACCAGTAGCAAATTGTAAAAACTGTTTCAGCTTTGAGCAAGTCCTAAACATTAATATTTTCTTTTAATTTTTAAACTGCGACCTACCAGAACCTGGCACACCATCCATGCATGTATGCAGTAAAGGTCAAAGTGCCGCCGCCACGATAAAATTGATGGAAACCAGTAGCAAATGGTAAAAAACTGTTTCAGCTTTGAGCAAGTCCTAAACATTAATATTTTCTTTTAATTTTTAAACTGTGACCTACCAGCACCTGGCACACCAGATGGTGAGTTGACGAACACATCTGAATAAGTTTCATTATTTGGAACCACCCTAAGTAACGTGTTTGAAAAACAGGTTTTTAATCTTATACTCTTTCATATTTGCCAGCGAGTGATCCAACATGCCAATCCAACATGCAATCAGACGGAGTAATTGGGCAAAATGTGTTCAACATTCCACCAGATGAAATTCTGTTGACATGCACTTTTATCTACCACGGCAAAATACCTCCACATATAGAGTGGAGGAAGGTTGGCGATGATAGATCCTCCAATGCCAGTGTTATATCTCATGTTCGATCCGAAAATTCCATAACATACTCTTTGAAGTTAAAAGGTGACATCTCTCTTGACAACTCTTCTTATGTCTGTCAAACAAGAAGATCAACACATAATGAGTACAAGTGCACATCCGGAAACATGAATGCATTGTGTAAGTAGAATTACATCTCAATTAGGCCTAACCCTCGTACGTTGGGGGTCCATCCGTGAGGTGAGAATCACAAGGTCGTATCGTGTATTATAATAGGACTTGTCTTACGATACGACCTTATGATTCTCACCTCACGTACGTTCTTTTCAATTGAAAAAAAATCGGCGATGATATGCACTTAAGAAACTGAATTTTTTGGGCTTTTCATCATAATAATTATATGGCGAGTAACAATTCCTAATAATAATTAATTTCCACAGGACATGTGGGACTGGGGCCAGATATAAGACAATCATGGGGGTCGAGTTGACCGGAAGAGTGTGAATGCTGAAACGAATGTGAAAAAGCGAGCGCAGGATTTTTTAAAAACCCATTTTTGAAAGGGGCGTTATTGAAATTACATCTGTTCATAGGCGGAGACTTGGTCCTGATTTAGAGGGACGAACTCGCACAACTATAATGATCAGGGGCGGATCCAGGGGGGGGCAATCCGGCCTTGGCCCCCTCATTTAGAAACGCCCATGTATCGTGACCCCCATTTGGTTTCAGGAAGCTTAAAATCTGGTATATTTACTGATGAAATGGTATGATTTTCCTGAAAATTTGACCGGATGACTTTAAAAAGGTCATCAAATTTGTTTGGCGGATGAAATGGTATGATTTTCCAGAAAATTTGGCCGGGTGACTAAAAAAAAGTTCATCAACTTTTTTGGCGGATGTAATAAAGATGCACTTAATGGCAATCTTACTGCGATTTATTCCACCGTTTTTCTCTCTCTATAATTATGAACTATTAGTCGTAACTTCGCAAATGAAACTGAAGAAACTAAAAAAACCGAGAAAGACAGAATGCGTATGATTGCAATGAAATTACACCGGATTATGGGTTGGAAATGAGGAATAGGTTTGAAGTAATGGAGAGAGGTGTGGCGGAGGAAGATGAGGACGCGAACAACCTATGTTAGAAGATGAAAACAATGAATCGAGAAACTGCGGAGAAACATAATTATTCCGAAAAAGAAGAAAGCTAAAACAAACCCTTGGCTTTCTGTTCAATCTAAACAAAATTCACACCATAAATGAATTGAACTGTTTTATTTTATGGTAAAAGAATAATTGTTTTAATCCAAATGATGATGATGATGATGATGATGATGATGATGATGATGATGATGATGATGATGATGATGATGATGATGATGATGATGATGATGATGATGATGATGATGATGATGATGATGATGATGATGATGATGATGATGATGATGATCATCATCATCATAATCATCATCATCATCACCATCACCATCACCATCACCATCATCATCATCATCATCATCATCATCATCATCATCATCATCATCATCATCATCATCATCATTGGGCTGACAGCCCGTAGGTGCCGACACAAATCTCTGAGTCTGTCTCGCGTCATGCTGCCCAGCCTCAACCGGTCCAATCAGCAGGTCCGCTCTATACCATTGACATCTTGGAGCACCTAGACCACATTGTCTGATTGAAGAGAATGTTGGGAGAGAAGCATGAACTTCATGCTTCTCTCCCAACTTACGGGCGTTGACCCGAAGAGTGTGAGTGCCCAAAGGAATGTGAAACGCGCCGACAAATTTTTGACCTCTGTTTTGATAGGAGAGCTGTTACCAACCAGAAGCAGGTTGTCCTTCATGCCAAACCTGGGTCAATGCCTGTAAGTGTCCCACACTCTCTCCTCCGACACTCTCCACTGGTCTGTCCTGACTGGCCTGTGCATGTCTTATTTTTGATTTATTTACCTCAACATTAAATTGATCAATTGACATTCATTTGGTCTAGACATTTTTTAACAGATGACTGAAAATAGGGCGGGTACAGTGTACACGCCGTACTGCCTACATGAATATAATTAGATTTCGACTGCCATTTGGAGTAAAATAGCATAAAACTTCATAAAAACAAGATTTAATATATAACCCTCCGTCCATCCGTGTATTTTGCATACACGCGTATCAGTACTGGTAATCATAGGCACCGAGTTGACCCGAAGAGTGTGAGTGCCCAACGGAATGTGAAACGCGCCGACAAATTTTTGACCTCTGTTTTGATAGGAGAGCTGTTAAAATTACCTCTATTTATAAGCAGAGACTTGGTCCTTGTTTTAGGGGACGAACTCGCGGCTAAAAGAAACCAGTGAAAAAAGCTCTGACACGTACAGGACATGACGATAGTAACATCTTAAGCAGAAAAATTCAATTTAATAGGCTAAAGTGAAAAACGAATTTTGTTCGAGATACTGTGTTTTGGCTTTTCACAGCAGCATAAAACTCTGCAGTTAGGCCCTAGTCACCTCAATACAAGTAGCAAAATCAGATGCAACATTTAGCTCTGACCGGTTAAGAAATTTTGTTCGGGGGTGTCTGCATGCACCCTCTCAGAAAATTAGAGAAGTTGATAAAAAAATACGCGAGTCACACCAATTATAAGAGATACACGCCTAGGATGCAACAAAAATCCATGCCAAGTTGTCACATGTACGAGGCTTTTCCGCGGTTGTGTGGTATTTGTAAATAATAAACTAACTTAGGCCTATAACTTTTTACCAACTTTTTCAGATTTTATCGGAGGAAACACGACGCATAAAAACGTCGTTAGAGGCGTCGAAATCACCTGTATTGCCAGCAATAGCACATTTTCGTGCATTAGCCAGTGGTACCATGGCAATTATACATGTCCATTATCCTGTGCTGAAACTATAACGGCACACTTGGTAGGAGAATATCTATGTACGGTGAGGTGCATGGTTAGAGGGAGAGAATACTCCTTTGAAGCTATGAGGGCTGTTGTCGTTGAGCCTACAACAATTCCACCACTGTCAACAACAACAGGCAAGTTTTAAATGATACTATAAAACAGTAGTGTGGTCCACAAACCATAGCCAAAAAATTAAGTTTTTAGAATTCTTTCTCCACAAGGCTTATTTTTGTCCACTTGGGTTAGTTAGTGTCTCCCTGTAAAATTTCAGGGTGATTGGGCGACATTTAGAGGTCAACCCATTCTGAACATTTGACTTTAGTGCTAATATTGTCTTTACGTCATGTTAACCGTTGTTGTTAGACAATATGACTTCGTCTAATTTGAGATCCGACCCAGAGCACTGGCTATTGGAAAACCAGTCTCTCGATTGTCTACTGCAAGATTACTACACAGGATGGATGCACAGCAACTGCTTCAGTTTCATCATGTCACTAAAGGGAGGCCCCAACCGGAAAGATACAAAATGGCCTGTGATGCAGTTGTTTGTATGTGGGTGCTTGTCAGAATACCAACACAGCTGGTTGTCTGGTTTGTCAAAAACTGTCAAAGCTTTATCAAAACTACCCAACATTGAAGACTCACAGACCATTAATAAAGAGCAAGCGACAGAATGAAGAATACATGTTTAAGAGTGATCTTCAGAAATATTTCGATATTGCCTCAAAGAATGTGACGATAGAAATCCAGCAAAGAAGGATAATTCTTTCGAATGGAAAAAGAAGACTATTTTCTAGTAGCATGAGTGGAGTAGACCTTCCTAAGGACAGCAGCAACAGAGAGCAGAAAAAGGCAGCGACAGGAAAAAGAGAGAATGGCGAAAATTGATAAGAAGAACGCAAGACAAAAGGCAGTAAAGCCAGTAATGAAGCAGTAGGTGAACTTTCTGCGTTGGCATCTAGTCAGGATTCAGAAAAAGAATTTGATTTAACACAATGATGAGTACCGGCAGGGTGAGAATTGCCGGGGGGGTTGGGGGTCCAACCCCCCCAGGTCTTTCTTAGAGCCCCATGTTAAAGTATGTTTTTCATACCCCAATTTCAAGTTTATCATAGGCCAACCCCCCAGTTATTTTTCCACAATTCTCATACTGAGTACCGGTACGCTTATCAGACAACCTAGTCATCGTACGAGTACTTACATGTATTCGTCTACACTCTACAATGGCTGCATAAACAGCTGCTAATAACTGTACAGCCTAATTATCAAAAAAGATCCAATAGGCCTAGCATCTTCTATAGTTTGGTTGTTGGTGCTTTAAGTTTTCGATAAAATTCACGGAGAAGCAAATTTGGTAACTATGTGGACATTTCTTTTGTGTCTTGAAATTCATGAATGTTTTAAAAATATATGAATATATATTTCCTACGCTTTTGTGTTTTGTGGTAGAATTACATTTTCATTCGTGAATATTCAAAACTATACGTGTTTGAAATATTTACACTGTTTTATGAACTTGTATTGTTGAGTAAATTTGTCCGTAACGGAGTGAACAATTTTCTTGGGCATACAAAATCCGCATGGCGTGTTACCGAGTTGATAATACAAGTTTACTGAAATTGTAGACAAGTGATACAATGGAGTTAAGATTAGCACGCAGTTGTTTGATGTTGCTTTGGTTTTTCAATAAAATTTGTAGAAGAAAGTGTGGTAACGGAGTGGACATTGATGCTTTGGGCGCTGTCAAAATTTGTGCGAAAAATATTAAATTAGAATATTAGTGTGCAACAGCACTCATATTTCTTAATGGCATACATTGCTGATTAAAATAAGTTGAAAAAATTATCCATTTGAAAGGGGAAAAAATCATCCAACTCCAAAAGTCAAATTAATCTACCAGCAGAAAATGACTCCTCTATCCAACCCTAAACCAGCCCTCCCCTCAGGGCAATCTTATCCAGTAGGCACTGTGCCTAGGGCCTACGAACTTTTTAGAGGCCTACGAAATCCTGAAAAAAAAATTAAAATATAAATGCAGTGATTGGTCAATGACCGGGAAAAAAAACAGAAAACGAAAACTTGCTAACTTTTTTCAAGGCTAGAGTTAGCCAATGAAACAGTAACATTAGCTAAGCTATAGACCTATTATGTTAACTTTGCGGCTCTTTGCATTCGTGAAATCGCTTAGGCCTATAACGTCTTCAAATGTCATTTCTCGCATTAAGTCGTTTTCAATTGAAAGTAATCAATTTTGTGAACCAATCATTTCAGCTACAGATTTAGGCTACTATCTGCAAACATTCGAGAAAACAAAGAATTCGACAATAAATGCATCTTCTAGAAAAATTACTTTCGGTCAACGATGGGACAGTCACGATTATCCTAATCGTGACTGTCCCGTCGTTGACCGAAGGTAATTTTTGATAATTTTCAGTTTCGAAAAAGAACGTTCACCTTCAGAACTTGTTCCAAAGATAGAAATAAATTCGAAAAGCAATACTGACATTTGGAAAACTAGAGACCAGCTTGTCAGCTATTAAAATTTCGTGAACTAATCATTTCAGCTACAGATTTACTATCTGCAAACATTCGAGAAAACAAAAGAATTCGTCAATAAATGCATCTTCTAGATCACATGGATATATCTCAATTAATGCTTTTGCTCTAATCACTATTTCTTCAGTTGATAAAGTAGATTGAGATTTAAAATCAAAACTGAAATACGTTCACAAAATATGGTTTAGCATAATTTTAAGAAATAATGTAGCCTAAATGTGTTGCAATGTGAATTAATGCAGAGTTGAGTTGGATAGGCCCTAGGGGCCTACGAATAGATCAATATGCAAAAGTGCCTAGGGCCTACGATGAACATAAGACGGCCCTGCCTCCCCTACAAAGGTCTCGGCGTTGCCCGACATATAGCGGTTTCACGCCCCCCCCACCATCACCCGCCACGCCTTCCTTGATAATACTGCCGTGCTAAGCAAAAAGACAGTAACTCAAGTTTTTCCATTTTTGAGTTAGCACTTGTTTTCACATCCTGACAACATGTTCTATCATATCTGGAAGCAAGGAAATGGTATCGGTCCGGGAACATGGAAAAAAACGGAAACGAAATTAACAGTATCTCAAAATTGGGTCGTCGTGCTAAGCAAAAAAGCAGTAACTTGAGTTACTGTCTTCTTGCTTAGTATTCTATGTATATTCAAGGCCGACCGATTTACAGATATTTCAATATATCGGCTTTCAAATCACCTAGAATCGTCATCTTGGTGTCAAAACATACACATTCAAGGTCAAGGAGTCCAATGGGGCCATTACAAAGTTCCCCATGACCTCAATGACGGCCATTTTGGAAAATGGCCGCCATTGACGACCAAAAAAGAGGAATTTTTCAATATCTCGGCTTTTAGTTCACTTGGAATCATCATTTTGGTGTCAAAACATACACATTTTGGGTCAAGGATCACAATAGGGCCATCAAAAAGTTCTCTATGACCTCAATGGCGGCCATTTTCCAAAATGGCCGACCCAACAAGAAGGATTTGTCAATATCACGGCTTTCAATTAACTTAGAATCGTCATCTTGGTGTCAAAACATACACATCTCAGGTCAAGGATACCAATAGGGCCATCACAAAGTTCCCCATAGCCTCAATGGCGGCCATTTTCCAAAATGGCCGACCCAAAAAGAAAGATTTGTTAATATCTCGGCTTTCAGTTCACTTGGAATTGTCATCTTGGTGTCAAACCATGCACATTTCAGTCAGGAATCTTAATAGGGCCATCACATAGATCCCAGTGACCTCAATGACCACCATTTTCCAAAATGGCCGACCCAAAAAGAGGGATTTGCAAAATTCACATTATGGACGGCCATTTTGAAAATGACCGCTATTGAAGCCAGGTGAAGTTTTGGGAGGCCCCATTGGAATCCTTGTCCCTAAAATATGTATATTTAGGCACCAATATGACGATTGTAAGTGGATTTAATGCTGAGATATTAAAAAATCACGATTTTGGTCGGCCATTTTGAAAAATGGCCGCCGTTGAAGCCAGAGTTGGTTTTAGATGGCACTATTGGAACCATCGTCTCTAAATATGTATGATTAGACACTAAGATGACACTTCTAAGTTAAATAGAAGCCGAGATATTTAAAAATATGCATATCTGTCGGCCATTTTGGAAAATGGCTGCCATTGGGGCCAGAGGGCAAATCTGCAATGACCCTATAGCCAAATATTTTTCTTAGGACATGTTCGTGGTATATACCAAATTTCATTCTTATATCGCAAAGAGAACAATTATTTTTTCACCAGCCCGCTCTACCATACGATGAGTTACTGCTTTTTTGCTTAGCATCAAACCGATGTTCAATTCATCGATACTAAGCAAAAAAGCAGTATCTCATTTTTATACAATTTTTACACAAATTTAACGAAAAACGGTCTTAGTTCCAAAATTCAGTAGTTTATATATAACTGTTTGCAAAATTTCAGAAAGATTTTAGCTTTTTTTCTGGTTGAATTAAACCGATTTCTTCTTTATCGTTTTACGCAAAATCGTCTTTTTTGAGTTACTGTCTTTTTGCTTAGCACGGCAGAATATAACACCGCGAGAGGCCAGAATTGCGTCAAGATCTTACGTCGTGCGAAAGAATATGAACTGTTGAGCAGTGGTGACGGGACAATTAATTATGCGCAACAGTGACATTGGTTCTTAAATTTGTCGGCGTAATTTACCGCTTCGGAATTTCAATGTCAGCATCTCTGGATTTAAAGTGAATACATTATTATGAGCTGAAAATAGTCGGGCTGACCTATAAATTTGCATGGCAATGTCATGCAAACTATTTACAAGCGCTAAACCGTGCTGCTTTAGAGGCTTTCCTTAGTTTCCTTTGACACCATAGGCCTATAATTATACAAATAAGCAGAATGACAAACTTCAGACTTGTAATCCAGATGATCGTAGACTCCAAATTTCTAAAGTCCGACTCTGAAACTAAACGCAGAGTACCAGCTTATTTGCGAGTGCCGAGTTGAAGAATTAATGCTAAATAGGCCTATTTGTTTCAGAGTCTATCAAAACGAATACAATCATTATTACCTCTGTCGTGGTGACTATGGTCGCTATTCTGGTAGTGGTTGTTGTCTTGATAAACGTCTTCCTTCGGATTCTTCGGAGAGGAGGTAACACTGTCTGGACAATAAAATTTAACTTTCTTCCTATCTTGGGGAAATAAGTATATAAAGTTTACATTCTCTCTGATAGTCTGTCTAGGCAGTTTGAAATAATTTTGTGTGAGGTAAAAGCAATCCACGTTACTATGCCTGCCTCTGATATAATAGCCTACGTCTCGCATTTGTTCTGATGCTCCAACTGCAAATCGTCAAAATTCATCAAGTTCTTCTTTTCGCGGCCCAATTAGTCTCTCGGATCCGGTGTAAAGGTTTCAAATTACCCCTCCTAAACATTACCCCCCGGTAACTTGAAACCGGTTTCAGATTACCCCCCGGAAACTAGATTTGCATCAATCATCGCATTTATTGCACTTAACAAATCAGACAAAATCATCCCGCTTCTTGTTTTGGTCTGAAGATTGTCATCCGTCATCCCACTTCGTGGTTTGTTATCAATATTTTTATCGGAAAAAAATAATAGCCTTGAAGCCATTTCTCCATGTAAGTTATGATGTAACTTTAGCGGCGATTTAGTATTTTAGTTACAGATGAAAATATTGAAAACAAATCACAGCCGGAACGGCGCCTGCTGGAGGTGGTGAGAGCAAGGAAGCTGAACTACTTCGGACATAATTATGATTCGAGCAGACAAGCCGGCATTCATATGTCAGGGCTATGCGGATGGAAAAAGGGCCCGAGGAAGGCCGAGAAGAAGATGGATGGATGACGTGGAGGAGTGGATGGGGATGGCGTTGGTGGACTGTGTGAGGACTGCGAGGAACAGAGAGCAATGGAGGAGGATGACGTCGTCGACTCTGATCCCCGATCCGCAGCAATGAGGATGGGCACGACGACGACGACGCTTACTACATCGGAATAATTTGCCTGCTTTCTACCAGTTGCTCAAGACCTATTTTTTAGCCGTGGATGGGCTGGGAGCACCTCTGAGTAGCCTTTTTGGATGGCGCTATATAAATTTTCGAAATGAATGACTGAATGAATGATTGTGAACGAAATCAGATCACACATGAAGTGTTTTAACCATACTAATAATATTAGTATGGTTAAATATTATATTATATGTTTACACCAATGGCCATGGAAGTGCAAATTACGAGATTTACACATAAAAACCCATTACCATGGCAACGTCCACGTACAAACTGGTAAGATTTAGTTCAACCTGGAATAAAAAAAGGTGATTTTAGTAGCCAAATGTATCATCCATGATGTTACACTCAAAAGTTTTTATTTAGCATATGAAAATATGCGAGTAAGAGACTGGAAAGTCGAAAAAATGCGATATTTCTAGGTGGTTCCAGGCTTTTGCCCACCACTGTATATACTCCGAACCCGTTAGGCCTAAATTTTCAGTCGGTGACAGAGTTAGAATTTCAAAGAAAAAGACTACTTTTGAAAAAGGATACACGCCTAGGTTTGCCGAATAGACATTTACTGTTTCGGGAGTTCAATAGACCGATCCTCCAACGATACTACAGGTAGTTCCCACCCTGCGTAATCGTCCAATGACTCATCATCGATACGGTACTACTGTGAATTCCTGTCACGATGAGTCATAGGCGCGCGTGAGGTGGTTGTGGTTATGAGCCAGTAAATTTAGCCGTACCGCTTCTTGTGTTGGTCTGAAGATTTTCATCCGTCATCCCACCATAGGTTTGTGAACGCCGTGCATGAGGTGGTTTGACTGAAGTTGAGGGATGTGTTAGGTGGTTTAGCCTAAGTTGAAGCATGTCCTAGATTCGTGAACGCTGTGCACGTACGTAAGTTGGGTAGGTAGGTAAGTATGCAGATATACAGATATATAGATAGATAGATGGATGGATGGATGGATGGATGGATGGGTGGATGGATGGATGGATGGATGGATGGATACATGGGTGGATGGACGGGTGGACTGGTGGATGTTTGGTATGGTGGGCGGGCGAGTGGATATTTAGATCTATAGACTTCTGACAGACGGACGAACTTACATCCATGTATTTAATGATAGATAGATAGACGGATGGATCGATGCACGGACGGACGAGATAAGGTTATTAAAAAATTAAACATTTATAAATTCACAAGTTATTTGATTTGTTTTTAAAAATTAATTATGCATTTTAGCAGAATACACCAATGTAGCTGTTGAAGGCGAAAAGTTTGAAGAACTTGTGAATAACCGGTTCTTCATTGCAAGAGGAAGATTTGGTGATATGTTTGGGCCATGTGCATGGAAAGAGAGACATTGCGCCATCCGGAAAATATGTGGAAGCAATCATACATTAATAAAAGAACAAAAAGAAGCATGGGAAAAGTTGATGTCATTGCGTCACAGAAATTTAATTTCCGTTTACGCTGTAAGCCTTGAGGCATCTGCTTTATACATAGTAATGGAATATAGTTATCGAAGATCTTTGGATATTTCTTTGAAGTGTTGCAAGTCTGATCTTCCGCTAGATGTTCTGACAGACTGGGGCATTCAAGTCGCTGAAGGCATGGCACATCTCCATCATATGAACATTGTTCACAGTAACCTCAAGTCGTCAAAAAGTGAGTTTACGCGTATGTTATGTTTCTTTGCATAAACTTACGCTGGTTAGTTGCAATGTCATAATGACCGAATGTGGACGTTTCGTAAGCGGACGATTCGTCAACAGACTGTTCGTAAAAAGTAACAAGTTGCGTCAAACCAGCTTCCATATAGACTAGGGCATAGTGACGAGAAAGGATCATGTTTGACATAAATTATTTTAGGGTTACCATCAGTGATCTTTTCGTTAACGCTAAGTGAAATTATAACTGAAAATATTGATTTACGTTAAGTATGAATGCAACTGTAACTGAAATTATTTTAACAACAAAAACTGAAATAGAACGGAAATTAAGCGCACTGAACGGAAATTAGAATAAAAACAAAAATTAATCCCCGAACTGAAATTTTTTTAAAGTAGAAATTTTAGTTGACAATCTTTCCGATGCAGTTATGCAGAAAGGGGGCTGAGGTTTGGCCCGGTGTGAGTCCAGGCTGGCGGAGAAAGGGGCTGAGGTTTGGCCCGGTGTGAGTCCGGGCTAGCGGAGAAAGGGGGCTGAGGTTTGGCCCGGTGTGAGTCCGGGCTGGCGGAATAAGGGTGTTGAGTCCGGGTTGGCGGAGGAAGGGGCTGAGATTCACAAGGTCAGCAATTTTGAATTTCGCTACAATAACGCGTCGATGTTTATGCTAATAGCAGACTGTTTTTGGGTCTAGCGCCTCGCTACCTTTGTGATCTCATTAGGAAGCCTTTCTCAGCTACCGTTGGTCGTCCTCTCCGCTCTTTAGATCGTCATGATCTTCTTGTTCCACGATCTCTAACTGCCACAGCCCAACACCGCGCCTTTGCCTCTGTCTGCCCTTTACTGTGGAATGGCCTTCCTACTATTATTCGTGCTCAAATTTTATCTGGAGGCTTTACTTTTTCTGCCAGATGTCTCAAGACTTTTCTTTTTCCAGGAGTTCTTCGCACTGAGAGCGCCTCTGATTAGTTTGTGCTGTGAGAGGCGCTTTATAAATCCAAAAATAGAATAGAATAGAATGAGGTTATATGCACCATGTCCGACCCGCCGGCCTCTTGAGGGGCTACGCCGGTCGTCCTACACAACTTTACATTGGGAAATGGGGTGTTCAATTAGCACCAGCAGTCATGGACGGAGACTTGGGGGTCAGGGGACGGTCCACGAGATCCCGAAGTTTGTCATTGTGGACGGAGATGCTGCTCCCCCAATATTTAAAAAATATCTCAAATATGTCATTGTAAATTTCTAGATTGTTATCTACTGTTTATCCACCATGAACAATTTTGCTAGGACGACAGCAAAAATGGCATACCTTTGCAGTGTGGAATTCGATAGTTTATACAACATGGAGTAACATTATTGAACTCATAAACCATTTCTTTGAGCAATGAAATAATTATGAGAAATTTGTTGAAATGACAGCTTAAAATGCTACCATTAAAGTGCTGATATCCAAACAATTTAAACAATGGCCTACATGGGGACACTTTTAAAGTCAAAATCCGCAACTTTCAGCATTGAAATGAGCTATTTAGTAAAAATGACAGCCCAAAATGCTATTATTGCATTGTGGAAATTCAAAAATTTTCATGACTTTAGAGTTTAGAGCCTGAAGCATGCTCCTGTCGATGTCAACATCGAAAAACGCGCTTGTTTCTGGGGCGGAGCCCCATACCCCGCTGGGGAAGCTTACGACGCTCCCCCAGACCCGTAGTCGGTACGAGCTTCGTGCATTCGGCACTCGCAGCTTAGGATCTCCAACGCATGCAAAATTACCGCCCTGAAGGAAAATATTCTACTTGCGTTTCTAGGAGGAAGGGCTTGGGGGTTTCAGCCCCCAAACCTGAAATCCTGGCTCCGCCACTGGTTGTACCCGTAAAATCCTCTACAGATGACATGCCCCTAGGGTTTTCTATATAGTAGGCCTACCCATATGATAGCATACTTATAAATTTGTTAGGCTATATAGGCCTAAACGTTTAACTTCTGTGATTATAGAAAAGACTAAGCCCATTGTTTTTACAATAAAATTTTGACATTCTTATACTGGTAGCTAGTCTGCGACTCTGCAAAACGACTTCTTATTTAAGTTTTCATGATTTTTCGTTTATAAATAGCTGGCAAAAAGAGCCTAAATAGGGCTCAATTTGAGGTCAACAGAGCTAAAGATGCGTTGGCGGCTGGGGCTCAGCCCCAGACCCCGCTGGGGGGACTTACCACGCTCTCTCAGACACCCTAGTCGGTATGGGCTTCGTGCCTTCTGCACTCGCAGCTTCGCGCCTTCGGCGCTTCATAACATTTTTCTAATTGAGCTTGGGGCTTCAGCCACGACCGTCTGAATCCCAGGCCGTACACAAGGGATTGTGACGTCACAGAAGGCGGCTGAATGCATGCAGCTGTTGCTGCTTGGTATGCATTCAGATACACTGCTTTCTAGCTTAAATAATTATTAGCCTACTAAAAATTCTATACTAAGTATGTACGCATACAGAAGTATGTATTTGTATATATGGACATTTATATAGCGCCTTACAATAACTTCACAAAGGTCTGTAACACAGTTCTAAACAAGGGCATCTTAGGTGAATCTGAGACTGTTTCATGAGATACATGCAGTGCAGAATTGTGAATAGGAATACAGATGTGTATATATACCATATATGCACATGGGCATTTATATAGCGCCTTACAATAACCTCACAAAGGCCTTTAACATAGCTACCCCACAGTTCTAAACAAGGGCATCTTAATCTCCCTTGATATAATGTGACAAAGAAATACAGTAATTAATTAGCGATTATTTTACAAGACACATGAATAATAAAATCACAGACAATTATAAACCTCAACAAGTCAATGCGCTAGTGTTTTTAATTTTCTCTTCATCTTCTATTTCCTCACAGTTACTTTATCTGAAGCTCTCTTGCAGTAATTATTTAGAAATAATATTATGTTCGCAACACAACTCAATGATGTCTGTGCTAGAGATAGCATAGCATAGTTTTACCACAAGGGCATTCTACACAGATAGTACCTGATTTTTTTTTAAATTGTTGACAAATCGACAAATTCGAGACATTCTTTTGACTGCCTACAGTCAAGAACTTTACCTCACATTCTTTAGTTACAACAGTTTATTTCCAATATCCTGCAATTAAAAACTAAGGAGTCACAGACTCAGACTCTGTAATTTCAACGTCATCACATGCAACTAGACATGCAACTAGACAATAATTCCTGGACAATGTCATCATTTACCTCATTACTATGGCCAACAATATCAGCTCCCTGTACAATTAAATCTTTCACTGTAATAATTATTGCCATGTGAAGCAAATACAACATGCAGAAGAATAACTATTTTCAATTTTCTCCACATTGCTTATTTATGCCGTTGCTGTCTGAAATCACACAAAATATTAAATAGCCTAAAGCCTAAAGAAAGTGACGATATTATAAAAGTCTGCACTGTAGTTGCCTCTTGCAAAGACTGCTGGTGCCCTCACCTGTAATGCATCCGCCCATACACGATGCCTTAGGCTCTACATAAATTTCAACCAGAAGTAACATAACGAGCTTTAACTGGTAATATGCGACTCACCTCTTTAAACTTCAACATTCAGAGTCCTCAGTATTTTAATCACTGTAGTAATGCGTCAACAGTATAAATACATAAACAATAATATTGTAATCACGAAGTGTAATCCAACGAGAATCAGACAATTTTTAACGAAGTCATCAGTTCTTAAGAGCAGTTCATCATACGAAGAAATTTCATCGTGTTCTATCCATTTATGAAGTTCTTCGTTTTAACGTGTGCACAGTTCAGGGTCAAAAGTCAAACAAGAAACACTGACATTCTCCTCTGCGTGTTCTTTCATTTCATTGTAGTTTCTACGTCAGTTGGGGATAGCATGTCTGTGGCATTCTGAAAGTCTGTAAAGAAATCATTTAAAATTGAATTGACCCTCACGGTGCTTAACTTGAACTAACCGACACTCACGACAAAGACTACCCTCGGGATAAATAGTCTGTATTTTTGGTATGCAACAATGACAACTTCGACAGCGCTATACAAATAAGGTTACAAACTTACAATAAGCCCATATAGAATAAATACGAAAATAATTCGGGTGAATTAAAATTATAGTACCAAACTGAGGGTAAACATTTAGGGTAAACCCGAAGACTGCATGCATATCCATGCAAAGAGTATGGCCGAACGAGACATCGCTGGAAAAAAACAGCGCTACGGCCTTAGTTTGTCGTTGTCAAGGCGCCCTTGTAGCAGCACGGCTGCGTTATGGCGCCATAGAAATTGTCGTCATAATTATTAGTTTCGAATTTATATTTACTCATATTTATTGCATATTTCCCCTATCTATAATTTTATTAACTTGGCCGTTTTACTTAGATCTCGCGTTGATTGCTTACTTACTGAGCGCATTGTATCGTGAAATGCGGCTGATAGGTCGCAGCGCTCTATTTTAGCTAAGTCTTTGGCAACCATAATTATTGTTTTGAGGAGTCTAAATGTTTTCGCGATTTCCGCGTGTCACTTAGCATAGTAAATTGTTTGCCCATTATACCAACGTTATTTTTCATCAATCCTACTTCTATTGAAGCAAAACTTAGGCACTCAGTTTTCGGGATTACCCGTATATCATAAGTAGGCCTATTGCACTGCGTACATAATATTACCACACAGAGACGCAATATCCGTTTTATATACCGCTCATAGCCTATATTCATTTAAGCAGTGCTGACAAATAATAATTATAGCCATTGCAATAGCGATATATCTAGCAGTAGCAGACGGCGAAGATAATCATGTTTTGTAGGGTGTCAACATTACGATGGTCCGTACTCTTCCGATTTATAACTTAAAACAGTTTTTAGCGTTTTCGGTGGTGTGATACATACCATGAGATATTCCGACGCATAAAATACAAACAAATTGCAGCGTAAATGCAAGATTTAACGACGATTTCAAGTAAAAATTAAATTCGAATCAACCTCGAAATCAAAATGTTGATGTTGCAGCCAACACTTCGTGACGTCACGCGCAGTTTATTTCCGTTGTGTACGGCCTTCAGTAATCTCGACTGTCCAAAGTCTCCGGCACTTAACTGCCTCCGTGATTATAGTTATGTATCGTGCATCATTATTTGCATCTACATGTACGTAACCGATGTGGGCTAACTCAGACATAATTATCATGCATGAATGCTTTCAAGTAAGTATTTATCCAGATGCTTGCTATAAACTGAGTAGCAGTAGGCCTTTAATATAGCCTACATGTGGTCGAATTCTGGAGATTCCAACAATTATATAAAGAGCAATTAAAATTTACGTTTTATTTTTTGTATTTAAGTCATAATAATAATGGAAGGCGATGCTGATGCAACTGATCAATATAGAACGATACTGAAGATAACAGACGTTGGTCTGAAATGCGAATCTGACCACCACACAGCTGCATTAATTGATATGTCATATGCTTGGATGGCTCCAGAAGTTCTTGTGTCTGTACAATTCTCTAAATCCAGCGATGTTTGGAGGTGAGTAAATACAGGTCAACTGTTGCATATTATCAGTGGAAGTTATGTAAGGGCTCGTTCTCAACGAGTCATCAAAAAGCTATTAAAACCCAAGGTTCTTTCAATACACAGGTTGGTCCGCTGGCTCATTAACTGCCAGGTATGGGGTTGGTATTTCTCACGTCATGTGCCTAGTCACAAGCGTTTCATTCGTGTTCAATCAGTTTTAGCTATTATAGTATGTGGCTGCCTCTATTATAGTTCGTCAATTGCGTGTCTCTGAATGTGTATAATTTGTCGTTGTCAAGGCGCCCTTGTAGCGGCATGGCTGCGTTACGGCGCCATAGAAATTGTCATTGTAATTATTAATTTTATTATTATTATTATTATTATTATTTTATTATTATTATTATTATTATTATTATTATTATTATTATTATTATTATTATTATTATTATTATTATTATTATTATTATTATTATTATTATTATTATTATTATTATTATTATTATTATTATTATTATTATTATTATTTTTATTATTATTATTATTATTATTATTATTATTATTATTATTATTATTATTATTATTATTATTATTATTAATATTATTATTATTATTATTATTATTATTATTATTATTATTATTATTATTATTATTATTATTATTATTATTATTATTATTATTATTATTATTATTATTATTATTATTATTATTATTATTATTATTATTATTATTAAAATTATTATTATTATTATTATTATTATTATTATTATTATTATTATTATTATTATTATTATTATTATTATTATTATTATTATTATTATTATTATTATTATTACTATTAATATTATTATTATTATTATTATTATTATTACTATTACTATTACTATTACTATTACTATTATTATTATTATTATTATTATTATTATTATTATTATTATTATTATTATTATTGTTATTGTTATTGTTATTGTTATTGTTATTGTTATTGTTATTGTTATTGTTATTGTTATTGTTATTGTTATTGTTATTGTTATTATTATTATTATTATTATTATTATTATTATTATTATTATTATTATTATTATTATTATTAATATTATTATTATTATTATTATTATTATTATTATTTTATTTTTATTTTTTTATTTTATTATTATTTTTTTTATTGTTATTGTTATTGCTATTGCTATTGCTATTACTATTACAATTACTATTACTATTACTATTACTAATATTCTTATTATTATTATTATTATTATTATTATTATTATTATTATTATTATTATTATTATTATTATTATTATTATTATTATTATTATTATTATTATTATTATTATTATTATTGTTATTATTATTATTATTATTATTAATTGATCATGGCGGCCTATCAGGGCAAACTAAACTCCTTTGTGTTAATTTCATGTCGTCGATTCAGTATAATATTATTATTATTATTATTATTATTATTATTATTATTATTATTATTATTATTATTATTATTATTATTATTATTATTATTATTATTATTATTATTATTATTATTATTATTATTATAACTCAATAATCTTTATTAATAATCAAAGGTGTGTCAAACAATAACCGGAGATATTACTAATGTCGCTCTGGAACGGCTCACTCGATAGTGTCTGGTTGGGCAAAAGTGCCTCGGAAAGAAATGGCATTAAAGCGTTATTATTATTATTATTATTATTATTATTATTATTATTATTATTATTATTATTATTATTATTATTATTATTATTATTATTATTATTATTATTATTATTATTATTATTATTATTATTATTATTATTATTATTATTATTATTATTATTATTATTATTATTATTATTATTATTATTATTATTATTATTATTATTAGTATTATTATTATTATTATTATTATTATTATTATTATTATTATTATTATTATTATTATTATTATTATTATTATTATTAGTAGTAGTATTTATTGTATTTTTTTGCCTCGAGGTATACAGGATCCCTCAGGGACTTATCTACCGCCTACTGTGCAAATTGAAAGTCTCTGGAAGAGGTAGACAGTCTCTCTTGGGTCACCTGAAACAGCGGCACAACGGCGGCCCAACTCTAATAAAAATTCCCGACCCGCGCTATTGATGGGACCCAATGTTTCAATTGCAATTGGTACAAACTCGTGGGAGACAGGAAGATAAGAGTATTTGTTACACGTTCGATCCGCAGCATGTTCGGCAGCACCTCCGGATACAGTAGATGAAAGATGTAGATAGGAGACAGCACAAGTGTGGATGGCTGTGAAATCCCATGCGATGTATTTTCCTCTGGCCCTTGGGACGAGGGTGGCTCCGTCTGGTCTTTTCCCGTCCGTTCTTATCAGGCCTGGAGGCTCCTTCGAACTCGGGATATTCGCTTTCGCGAGTGCCCTCCATACCAAGTCGTTGACCGCAAAGTGTCGGGCTGTTCTTCCAGAAGATCGTCTGCAGACCAACCCGTGGTGTCCTCTTGAGTCGGCGGTCTCTCCGCACTGACACTGGTGTGGTGTACATAGGTCCAAACCCAGGCGCAGTCCAACGGCAACCCGGATTGCCTCGTTGCTTAGATCTAAGCCGCAGGCGGTCACAGGAATAGTTAAAAGCCAGTCTCCCGCATGAGGGGAGGTCACCGCAAATAGCCTGGCCATGTTGACTGGATCGCTGTAGGCGGCCCATACCGCTGCCATGTCTGCCTCTATCAGTGGACTATCCCACACGCTCTGCCTGTTCAGCATGGGCTCTGCGCTGCTCGGCTGGGAGTTCTTGCGGACCTCGAGCAGGTCGTCGATGTGAACATCATCCCACTCCTCCTTGTTCAGGATGGTGCTCACGAGTGACTTGGTCGATGCGGCTGATGCCAAACTGAAATTGATCTTTGAAATGTTCATCGAAAACTAAAACTTACATTCTTATAACAATGATAATGATAATGATATAATGGTAATGATAATGATATAATGGTAATGGTAAGTAAAGTAAAGTCCTGTCCCGTTCCATGAGGAACACAGGGAGGCGCTCATCTCCTTTTCAATGGCCCTGAGCCAGCAATGGACGAATCCCAAGGTCCTGGACACGAGGCCAGCGTATCGCAGGACATGCTGTTTACTTCTCAGCTTACGCCGGTACCAAATTATACTGCTTGGTGACAGAGGCACGTGTGCGTAAACAACTTGCCCAAGGTCGTTACCGGGAGTCGAACCCGCAACCTCCCGCTCCGTGAGCGGCCGCGTTACCGGTCCGCCACATGGTAATGGTAATGATAATGATATAATGGTAATAGTAATAGTAATAGCAACAGCAACAGCAACTGTTGTTGTTGTTGTAGTTGTTGTTGCTGCTGCTGTTGCTGTTGCAAATACTATTACTATTACTATTACCATTACCATTACCATTGTATCATCATCATTACCATTACCAATATTATTATTATTATTATTATTATTATTATTATTATTATTATTATTATTATTATTATTATTATTATTATTATTATTATTATTATTATTATTATTATTATTATTATTATTATTATTATTATTATTAGTATTATTAGTATTATTATTATTATTATTATTATTATTATTATTATTATTTTTATTATTATTATTATTATTATTATTATTTTTATTATTATTATTATTATTATTATTATTATTATTATTATTTAGTCCTGGGCATGACGTTAAACTGCATCCATCCTCTGCCACAGGGAACCAACAACGTCCCTGTGCCGGTCCTAAGCCCGGACAAAGGAGGAAGGTTTGCCAGATGGGTGGAGATACACTGTCAGAAAAAGACCAAGACCATAAAAATCCGCAAAAACCACGACCCAAGTGACATATCGACCCATATGCTTCAAGGTGTCATGATGTGGAGCATACATGCACAGGCCGGTCAGGACAGACCGGTGGAGAGAGTCGAAGGAGAGCATACGTGGGCCACGACGGGCATTGACCCAGGTTGTCCTTCGTACCTCTCTCCCAATATTCTCTTCAGTCGGACAGGGTGGTCTAGCAGCTCCAAGATGTTAATGGTATGGAGCGGACCTGCTGACCGGACCGGATGAAGCTGGGAAGCATGATGCGAGACAGACTTAGACAGAGAGTGGCGTCGGACACCTACGGGTTGTTAACCCAGGGATAGCGATGATGATGATGATGATGATTAATAATAATAATATTATTATTATTATTATTATTATTATTATTATTATTATTATTATTATTATTATTATTATTATTATTATTATTATTATTATTATTATTACGTTAAAGTAAATCGAAACCTAAACCTTACATTCCAGTTATTATTTTTATTATTATTATTATTATTATTATTATTATTATTATTATTATTATTATTATTATTATTAGTATTATTATTATTATTATTATTATTATTATTATTATTATTATTGTTATGTTCCAATAATCGATTTACATTATTATTCAACATTTAATGAAAGGTAAAAGTAATTTACACAACAAGACATGAAACCGGAAACGCTCTCTACCCACCCCAGACTATGGATCATAGAGTGTGCATATCAGAGTATCCATCAACTCCCCTATTTAAGAATTTACTTGGGTTGTTTTAAAATGTATCTATCATTTCAGAGTACCGTTCAATTCCCCTGTTTAAGAATTTACTTGGGTTTTTTAGATTGTGCAAATCGGGGGCTCCTTCTCAGATTTGGGTAATTAAATTGTTTAAATTGAGTCTTCTTCCACTCTGATGGTGCAGGAGTAAATTCTGTCGTCTCTTCTGGGGTGATTGCTGGGTGGGTTTCTTGTTGCAGTGCTGTGTTAGTGGATTGTTCTTCGTCTCCCAGGTATGGGCGAATGTGGCGTCGGTTGCGCCACAAAATTCGGCCACTTGGCATTTTCACGGTGTAGTTACGTTGCCGGACTTGTATGACCTGACCGATCGAAGACCATCGTTTGTTGGATGGATCTTGTATCCAGCAATTATCTCCAGCATGTAGAGGTCTGAGTTGTCGTGAATTCAAATTCGCCGGTGGAAGTGGAGCAACATCTTCCTTGTCTGCCAGGTCTCTCCATTTCTTGGACAAGACCAGATGGTGTGTAGGAACACAGGATCGTAATGGTGATCCGAAAATCATCTCTGCGGGTGTGTCACGCTCGATATCACCATTGTTTGCAGATGCCGCAACTAATGCCTTTATTGATTTAACAGCAGACTTGGCTAATCCATTGGATGATGGGAAGTGTGGAGCGCTGAACACATGATTGATTCCCCAATTTTGCATGAATTTCTTCATAACTTCTGCTGTAAACTGCGTTCCACCATCAGATCTCATTTTGTTCGGAATACCAAATTGGATAAGATAGCGTCTGAGAATTGCTATGACCATCTCTGCACTTGGCGATTTGTTGAACTTGGAGACCTCGATCCACCCAGAAAATCGATCGACAAAAACAAGGTAATGGTAGCCCGCAAATTGGAATATGTCTACCGCAGCCTCTTGGAAAGGTCTGGTTGGAGGCTTATCCGACTCGATACTTTCCGCTGGAAGAGATGCGCGTCCTTCCTGGCATTTGGTGCAGGCGTTAATAGTGTTGACGATATCCGATGTGATTCCAGGCCAAAAAACTGTCTGTCGCGCTCTGCGTTTTGTTCGGTCAATGCCCTGATGTGATAAGTGGAGTTTCTGTAGCACGTCACGTCTTTGGGTCTTCGGGACTAGGATTCGATTCTGGTATAATATTCTGTCGCCATGTACGGTGAGGTCATGGCGGAGTTTATAATATGGCTGATGTTCTGGTGGCAAGAGTGTGGATCGTGATGGGAATTCTTGCTGTATCAGCTTGATCAGTGCTTGATATTGTTCGTCTTGTTTAGCAGCGTCTGCAATTTGGTTGAGCGTAGAGTCGTAATTGTTGTCCATGTAATCGTCCTCTCTCAACTGCGTGGTCACGTAGTTGACTCGGATTTCCATGTCTGTGGTGAGGTCGGTTTCCAGGTGTTGATCATCGTAGTCAGGGTCGTGGACAGGCGCCCGAGACAATGCATCGGGAATCATGTGGTTCTGGCCGTTTGTCCACTCTGTTTCAAAACTGAATGGGAGGAGTTTTTCCCGTAGACGAAGAATGCAGGGGTTGTCAATTTCGTCCAATCCTTTTGAATTGAGGATTGGTATCAGTGGACGGTGGTCAACAATGAGTGTGAAGTGGGGAAGTCCACTCAAATAGAGCCGGCATTTGTTCATGGCCCATACGACTGCGAGTAGTTCCAACTCAACCATTGCATATCTTGATTCTGTGTCTGATATGAATCTGCTACCGCATTGAACCAGAGTGAGCGTGTTGTCATGGGATTTCTGTAGCAAAGCAAATCCAAGGCCACGAGTGCGGGATGCATCTGTTTGCAATATGGTGGGAAGTTGTAAATCGAATGGCTGAAGGATCGGCGATTTTGTCAAGGTTGCTTTGACGTTGTCAAATGCCGACTGTTGGTTGTCTGACCATGCGAAGACTCTTCCTTTTTTGAGCAGCGGACGGAGTGGCTGCATTGTAGAGGCAATCTCGCTGCTGAAGCTGCCGAGTTGATTCACTAACCCAAAGAATGAGCGGAGTTCTGTAATGTTGGTGGGCGGTGGAAAATTTGAAATGGATGATATCTTGTTCGGATCAGTGGTAATCCCCGACGACGTGATACAATATCCTGCATATTTGGTCTGTGGTTGACAGAATGTGAATTTCCGCTTGTTCAGTGTGATACCATGTTCTCGGCATCGGTGGAGGACGGCGATAACTGTGTCTACATGCTGTTTAAATGTTTTACTGTGGATGAGGATGTCATCAACCACTTTTTGAACGTTGCTTATGCCAGCCAATGCGATGTCGCCCCTACGGTTGTATTCGTCTCCCGTGGCATTAAGGCCCATTGGGGCTCGAAGAAATCGAAAGCGTCCCTCTGTCGTGATGAAAGTGGTGAGGTGTTGACTTTCAGATGATAGTTCCATTTGCCAGTATCCTTGGACAGCGTCGAGAGTGGTGAAGAATTTGTCTCCAGCTGTGATAGAATCAATGGCAGCTTTCGGTGTGCGCGCGGGGTAGATGGGTCGGTTGACATATTTATTGAGTTTCGTGTAATCGACACATATGCGGATGCGGCCATCTGGCTTGCGCACAACGACCATGGGATGGCACCATTCTGACGCCTCGTCTTCCAGTTTTTGAATGATGCCCTTCGCCACCATGTTTTGGAGCTCCAGCTGGACCTGATCTCGAAGGCCAAATGCCACTTGACGTGCCGCAGTCAAGGCATATGGTTGTGCATCAGGTTTTAGATGAATTTTCATAGGGGATCCCTTCATTGGATGTAGCAGGTTGTCGTCACCGAATACATCAGCAAATTCCGTCATGATGTGTTCTCGAGTCTTGTTTATGAGGTCATCTGTTGGGTCACCTTCTACATCAGTGGATGGTAAGACGCCGTCTGAGGTTGCAGTTGTGGTGACAGCTTGTGCTTTTTGCAGAGGAAATGATATTTCTGAGGACGCAGTTGTGGTGACAGCTTGTGCTTTTTGCAGAGGGACTGATATTTCTGAGGCCGCATTTGTTGTGACAGCTTGTGCTTTTTTCAGAGTAAATGATAATAATCCCAGTTTTTCGCATGCCAGGCCTGATAGTAGAAATCGATTGGTTCCTCGTTGGACATAAATCTTGCTGTCTAATGTGGATTCACCTATGCTAATCTTGGCAGGAAAGAATCCGATTGGTGAATCACGTTTTCCATTGTATGCCATTATGGTGATGTTGGCTGGTCGGAGGGATCCGGAGTTCATACCGAGCTTGTGCAAATATTTCTCTGGTAAGATGTTAATGTCTGCACCTGTGTCTGGGTAAGCCAGAAGCTGAACCTCTCGCCCGCACGCGTTAACGTGAAGGGATACTGGTGTGACGCTAGAGCTTGCGGTGGCCTCCATGACCTTAGCTGTGTTGACAACTTTGTTGACTGAATTTTCTGTTTTTTGGTCGTTAAATCGTTTTTTACAAGCCTTCTGGTAATGGCCTTTAATCAGACAAAAATTACAGGTAGAATCTTTTGCAGGACACTGGCTGCGGCTCGGATGTGAGTCACCAGCACACCAATAGCATGTGGTGCCTTTGTATGCTCGGTTGCTGCGGTTCTGAGGTTGCGATTGATGTGGTCGTGAGGTGTTGTAGGCACGTGATTTCTCCTGCCTGCCAGCCTGTGCCACCACACTGGATGTGAGTGCCTGGTCTGTTCCGGCAGACTCAAAAGCGCGGCAGACTGTAAGAACCTGGTTCAGATTTGGAACTGGTCGGGTCTCCAATAATTTTTTCTGGAGGTCAGGGTCCTGGACACCGATTATGATAAGTGTGATTAACTGTGTGTCAGTGCAGTGGTTGCACACATCGGCGAGTCTGCAGAGTTGACGCAAAGCCACGAAAAAGTGTTCGAATGATTCACCTGGTTGTTGACGTCGGGTGAAGAAGTGGAAGCGATCGACAATGATATTCTGCACACCGCGGATGAAGCTGTGGATAGCTGTAAGAGCCTCCTCAACAGTTGGTTCATCTGGTATGATACTGTCAATGGTGACCGATTCATTTAGGACAGCTTGAAATTCTGGCGACATGTGTGTCCTGAGGGCAGCAAGTTGTGTGGCTCGGTCGTGCTGGTCAACGTGGTTAATCAGTGCATAATCGTCCCACGATTTCCGCCAGCTCGTAAATTCCGCCATGGACGGGGTGCCAGACAAAAAAATTAATGTTAGTCGGAGGGCGGAGAGTATGTTTGGCCATTTGAGTGAGATGGTTCGCTTCAGTGTTGTTAGATGGCGTTGTTTGTTGCATTGCCTGAAGCAATTGAGTGAAACGTTCCTCCGCAGCGCGTCGTTCCTGACGGAATGTTTCCTCCATTTGTTTCCGATCATCCGCTTGCTGTTGTATGATTTGTAAGATAACAGACATTTGATCTGGGTTCGCGGCGGTTGTGTCGTTTCCCGAGTTTTTGCCGCTTTTACTCATTGTTTTTTCGTAAAGTTTGCGTGCTTATAAAATCATTTAGCGTTCGTTGGCGAAGTTCGTTAGTGTTCGCTAACCTGATCTATTATGAAATAATTGTCGGCTGCGCCATGTTATGTTCCAATAATCGATTTACATTATTATTCAACATTTAATGAAAGGTAAAAGTAATTTACACAACAAGACATGAAACCGGAAACGCTCTCTACCCACCCCAGACTATGGATCATAGAGTGTGCATATCAGAGTATCCATCAATTATTATTATTATTATTATTATTATTATTATTATTATTATTATTATTATTATTATTATTATTATTATTATTATTATTATTATTATTATTATTATTATTACTATTACTATTACTTTTACTATTATTATTATTATTATTATTATTATTATTATTATTATTATTATTATTATTATTATTTTTTTTTTTTTAAATTATTATTATTTTTATTATTATTGTTATTGTTATTATTATTATTGTTATTATTGCTATTGTTATTATTACTATTATTATTATTATTATTATTGTTGTTGTTATTGTTATCATCATCATCATCATCATCATCATCATCATCATCATCATCATCATCATCATCATCATCATCATCATCATCATCATCATCATCATCATTATTATAATTTTTGATTTTCTTTATTTTTTTTAATTTTTGTATATATATATACATGTATATATTTTTCTTTTGATTTTTTGCCCGAGGTAAACATGATCCCTCAGGGTCTTCAACTCTCTCGATAAAAGCAGCGTAGACCTACATGTACCTACCTTTATTATTTTTATTATTATTATTGTTATTATTATTATTATCCATCATTTATTTCCGTTTTAAAATGTGCAAGCAAATGTGCAAATGTGCAAACGCCTGACAGACACAGGCACAATGTGCTAATTGTTTTCCACAACTAAAACTAAGTTAGATGCAAATTAGTCAAATCAGTCGCCCTCTACCCTGGTGTGTTGTGCAAATGTGCCCCTGAAGGCTATGGCATTAAATCTCTGGGTGCAGATAGACAAACGTTGAAATAAGTGCAAAGTCTCTCGAGGGTCCCCAGAGACGGCGGTCATGCGACACCCCAACTCCATTAAGAATTCGCGACCTGTCCGATTGACGGGGCCAAGCGATTCGATGGCGACGGGGACGAAATCGTGGGTGGTCGGAAGGGTGGAGTATTTGGCACACTTCCGGTTCGCGGCGTGTTCAGCTGCCCCTCCAGGCATCGATGACGTAATGCTGAGGTAGGAGGTAGCACAGGTGTGGATGGATGTTGCATCCCATGCAACATACCTGCCCCTCGCCCAGGGGACCAATGTTGCTCCATCCGGTCTCTTGCCGTCTGTCCGGATCAGGCCTGGTGGTTCCTTCGAGCTCGGAATATCAGCTTTTACAAGGGCTCTCCAGATGATATCATTCACGGCGAAGTGGCGAGCAGCTCTCCCCGTCGATCTTCTTCATACGAGCCCGTGGTGGCCTCCAGGATCGGCGGTCTCACCGCACTGGCATTGATGCGGTGTACAGAGGTCGAGTCCCAGTCGTAGGCCAACTGCTACTCGCACGGCCTCGTTGCTGAGACCCAGCCCGCAAGCGGCCATGGGAACAGTCGAGAGCCAGTCTCCAGCGTGGGGCGATGTCACTGCGCCCAGCCTTGCCCGGTTGAGTGGATCAATGTTGGCAGACAGCACTGTAGCCTTCTCAATATCAATCAAAGGCCTGTCCCAGGCCTTCTGGCTGGAAAGGGCTGGCTCCTCTCCTCCCGGGCGTGTTGAATTGTGGACATCCAGGATTTCCTCCACGTATGCGTCGCCCCACACCTCCGTGTTGAGCACGGCGTCCACGAGCGACTTGGTTGATGCAGCTGAGGCCAAATAGGCTGAAGAAGCCAGCATCGAAACGCGTCTGATCCCGAGTCCGCCGTCTCTAATCGGAAGAGTGGCTTGAGTCCATTGAATATCGCTAAGCCGGATGTTGATGATCTTTTCCAGTCCAATCCGCATTTTTTCGTCCATCTTCACCAGTAAGGGATGGTTCCAACACGGTGCTACTCTCAAAAGATAGATCATTTTGGCCGCTCCAAAGCACGATCGCAGCAGCATCAATGCCGCCTGTGCCTGGAGACATGCCAGATCTTTCAAAGCCCGTTCAAGCGAATCGCAGTTCACGAGGAGCGCTTCGTCCAGAGCATCGCCCTTGAACAGTGGGACGCCAAGAAGGATCAATAAGTTGCGGTCCACCTTCCGGAAGCCATCAAATTCCTCGTCCGCAAGCTCGACCTCCGAGCAGTATTCGCATTTGTTCCTGTTCAAACGAATGCCGAGCGTTGTTTCCAGCTCTTTCATGGCGATCAGGTCCTGTCGTACATCATCCAGCCCTCCGCCCAGCGAGACGTCGTCCAGAAAGCCGAGTCTGAAACTGGACCGCAGCGATTGTAGAGTCGACTGCAACGGCAGACAGAATAGCAGGGGACCCAAAGGGTCACCCTGTTGCGGCCCCATCTGGGACCGTACCACAAATTGTCCGAACTGTAGAAGGGACTGCGCCGAGTACGCCTGATGGATGAATGCGTAGAGTTCTGGGATAGTTTCGTGAACTGCCTTTAACATGACGTCTCTTCGCATGGTGTTAAAAGCGTTAGCAAAGTCGAGCTTCACAAAGACGTGGTCCGAAGGCATTTCCGAAACGTAGCTTCTAGCGGCGCGAACCGCCGCCTCAGCGCCTCCCGATGCCGCTATGCCCACCTGGACTGGGGCGAAGAACGATCCCAATCGAGCCAAAGCGTATTTGTTGGCGCACTTCGCAGCCAGTCTTCTCCAAACGTTTCCGATCGCTATTGGCCGGAGCCCTCCTGACTTTTTGGAAAGGGCGATGAAAGTGCCCCCGAACAAGAGCTCGCGTAGTTCATTTGGGCATTCGCCCCTCAGCATCACATTGATGAAACATGTGAGGGCCTGAAGGAGAGACTCTGATGATTCCCGGTTGTTGAGCAGATCGAGCAGATGCTGAGGTCGCATTCCATCCGGCCCTCCAGAAGAACCAACCGGAAACGACCTTACCGCGTCCACAACTTCTTTCTCCGTCACCTGGAATGGAACTGCCTGCGACACTTCTGGCAAATCTGCCAGATTACCCGCCCAGTTGTCCTTCGGATGCCTTTCCTGCATGGCTGCGAAGGATTCAGTAGACGCCTTGACCGGGTAGTATTGACTGCAGCGGATGCGGGTGGCAGCTCGAATGTTGCCCTCCTCCAGTTTGGCACCAACCGCAGCCAGGCGTAGATCTTTAGCGCTCTTGTATCTCCGATCAACGCCATCCTCCCGCTCGCTCTTGTCCCTCGTTCGCAGCACATCATGGTTGTCGATACGTTTCTTGATGACGTTGGCCGTGTTTCGTTTGCGGCCCGCACGCGATGGCTGCGTCAGGATGTTTGAAGCAAACCAGATCAGTTTGCGCCACTCTTCGATGCCGCCCGGATTGGTGTTTATAGACTGCAGAATGTCGGTGAGGGCCCTGGAACATGCGAATCGGGCCCCTCTCGGAATATGCTTTAACACTTTGCCGCTATTTTGTCTCGGGTGCCGAACCGGACCATCATCTGCGCCCACAGCATCGAACACCGGTTCCACGCCTGCTGGAACGCAGGAGCGAGTATTCCGTGGGGACGACACCTGTGGCCCCTCGCCGGCTTCTTCCGATACAGAGCCACCTTCGAGCTGACCTCTTTGCGCCTGCGCCGAGATTAGCGGCGGCTGCCGTGACCCCGGGCACGGGCTGTTCCGTGGACCGTGTAAGTGTACAGTGCCATCGCGTAGGTGTAATTGTCTGACCGCCAGGCAATGACTGCACACACCACTGGCCTTGTTTGAAGTGTACGCATCGCCAACGCTGGTCTGTGATTGGCTGGACCGTCTCGACATGAATTTATCCTGTATTTTCGCCCATCTGTGTTCCGTGTGTTGACCATAAAAGTATCCAAAATATCCGAATAGAGTGAAAAACTGACTAAACCAACCAGTTCCGACGAATGTAGTTACCTAAACTGAGTGACAAAACTGGAAAAACTATGTGAAAACGTGTTTAGAACAATTTAAATCCAGAGAAAACAGACGCAGAAGAATTCGACGACCACACCGAGCGAGGACCACCTAATATTATTGTAAGTATTTTCGCCCATCTGTGTAGTAAGTTTGTAAGTTTTATTATTATTATTATTATTATTTTTTTTTTATTTTTTTTTTTATATTTTATTTTTGCCCCGAGGTATACAGGATCCTTCGGGGACTTATCTAGCGCCTAACATAAAATCAAAGTCTGGAACGGCCCTATACATCTTCTGTTTATTATTATTATTATTATTATTATTATTATTATTATTATTATTATTATTATTATTATTATTATTATTATTATTATTATTATTATTATTATTATGTCACTCCAACTGGTGGAAAAGTCGCTCAGCTGAATGTCATTCACATCTCGGGGAGTAGTGGCAATGTTCCGGAGAGGCAGATGGCATTCCCTCGTTGTAGAGCCACCGAGATTCGCTGGAAAAGATAAGATGTCTCCATTGGGTCGTGGGTTGCGGCGGTTATTCGGCTTCCCAACTCAGAAATGAATGTCTGTCCTTCACTACACCACGCGCCGCTGGTCTCCAGGGCGACCGCCACAAATGCGTGGGTTCTGGTGATGGTGGCATATTTGACCGACTTCGACGTAGCTGCTCGTTCGGCGGCTTCGCCAGCTACGATGGATGTATGCGGAAGATGCGACATGGCGTAAGTGTCGGGTACTGTCACATCCCATGCCAGGCAACGACCACGTGACCAAGGGATGAGAGTTACGCCATCTGGGCGCTTTCCGTCTTCTCTTAGTAGGCCGAGCGGTTCCTTTTGAGACGGGATTTTCGCCCTGCCAAGAGCTCTCCATATAACGTCATTGATCATGCTGTGTCTTTGGTGTTTCCCACTTCCTCCTCTGCACACCAATCCATGCAATCCTCTCGCGTCGACATTCCCTCGGCAGAGGTGGCACACATGAGGTTCACAAAGCGACGTTCCTAATCTCACCCCAACTGCTAGACGTATCTCCTCGTCTGAGAGGCGCAGGCCCAGAGCAGTTACCGGAGGTGCTAGCAACCAATCTCCTGCGTGTGGTGCCTGAGAGGCCAAGAGACGAGCTCGGTCTAGTGCTGTATTCGCAGACTCGTTCAGGATTGTCAATGCCTTTTTGATCCAGAGGTTGTCCCATTCTTTTTGACGATGAGTTGATGATCCAGATGGTGGTTCAGATCCCGTGAGTGCTATCCATGCTTTTAACGCTGTGTCCATTCGATTGTCCAGGGTGTCATCTGTTTCTGGTGGCAGTATGTTTGCCTGGAGTTCGCTAGTGCTCGCAGCAGATGCCAAGAAGGCAGAAAGTGCCAGCGTCGAAGCACAGCGAATTCCAAGGCCACCATCCTTCACCGGTAAAGATGCCTGAAGCCATTTCTCGTCAGATAGCTCCACGTTCAAGATACGTGACAATCCTGTTCTCAGCAAAGCATCAAATCTAGTGAGACTAGGACAGTCGACGCATAAGGCAGTGCGCATTGTGTAGAGGAGCTTTGGTACACTCAATCCATTACGTAACAGGATAAGAGCATCATGCGAGTGAAGCATGGACAACCTCCCTATCGCTCGTTCCAGATCGTCTGCCTTCTTGCTCACTACCTCATCAATTGCTGGCCCAGGCATCAGAGGTGAACCTAGCAGCGTCGTTTCTTCTAATGGCGTGTTCTTGAAGCCGTAGAATGAGGGATTGTCGACCTTTTTGTCGGGATTTTGATAAATGACCTCACATTTCGAGCGGTTGAGTAAAAGCCCAAGTTTAGCTGACTCATTTGCAATTAACTCAACGTCGTGGGCCACAACATCAATCTTGCCTCCCAGTGTAAGATCGTCTAGAAATGCCACTCTCAACTCTGATTTCAGCTGTAGCAAGAGTGGGTGCAGTGTTAAACAAAATTCTAGGGGACCCAACGGATCTCCTTGCTGGGTTCCTTCTTCTGATCGTAGGACATTTGAAGCATGTCTCAACATCGGACTGCATGAATATGAAGCATGAGCGAAACGGTAAAGTTCCGGCATGTCCTTTGCAATTGCTTCCAAAAGTGAGTCTCTGCGAAGAGTGTTGAAAGCATTAGCGAAATCTAGCTTGACCAGAACATCACCATCCGTCTGCATCGAAGTGGCCAGGCGTCGGGTTGCATGTACTGCTGCTTCAGCGCCTCCAGGTACTCCAACCCCCAGTTGAACAGGAGCGAGTATGTTTGCTAGTCTTTCAACAGCGTGGGCGTTCGCACATTTGGCTGCCAAGCGTCGCAACGTGTATCCGACAGCGATCGGTCTAATTCCTCCATCTTTCTTCCTTAAAGCAATTAGATTTGCCCCGTAGATGACTTCGTTGACCTCGATCGGCAAGGCTCCTTCCAACATGAGATTAACCAGCTCAGTCAGGTGGCGGATGAGGTTGCAGTCGACTCCAACAGAGATTAAGTCTTTGAGGTGTTGTGGAGTGATGCCGTCCGGACCTGCTGCCGAGCCTGCTGGAAACGAAGAGATAGCCTCGACGATCGATCGCTCTGAGATCTGTAACGGAGCAAACCGATCTGAAAGGTTTGGGTCACATATTGGTCTCCAGGACCTGGTCCTGTCTGTCGGAGCTGGCGGGTGTTTCGTCTTCAGTGCAGCCAGCGTCTCAGGAGTGTCGGGAGCTGGTTCGTCATCACTGCAGATAAGGCGGATGGCTGCCTTATAGTTACCATCTTCCAGTTTGCTGGCAACTGCCGATGCGAGGTGCTTTCCCGAATCACGTTTAATCGGACCTGTACGACGAACTGGCGTTGGTCTAGTTTCATCTTCGTCTGCATCGTAAACCGGTCCCTTCAATCGCCATTTCGAAACTCTAGCGATAATTATCCGCGTTAGCTTGTGTTTGACTCCCCCTCGTTTTGGCTTGGCCAGAATGCAGCCTCCAAAGGCCAAAAGGTTGGACCATTTCTCAGTGTCTTCTGGTTCCCTCACGACAGACTCTATGAGTTCACCCAAAAGGGCGGCGCATGATCCTCTTGCCGATCTAGGAATTCGCTTGACTAGCGCGCCTCTTGTGACCGGGTGTAAGAGTTTACATGCTGGAGCCACATGAAGGGATTGAAGGCGCTGTCCGTCCGAGTCTGGCTGTGTTTGGACGGATACGCTGTTTTCAGGGTCGGCCGTACAGGAAGGTGACAAGGTCAAGCTAGGAACTAGTATCTCTGCAGGCGGCTGACTAGATCCGGGGCAGGGTGAAGGTCTAGGCCCATGACGATGAACGGTGCCATCCGATGAATGAGTCTTAAATGTTGCCCAACATACACGGCAAGTCCCGTTTCCTTTTGAATGTTTACTGTTCATGATTTGTTTGCAGCGATCAAGTATATTAATTTAAACGGATTACGGCTAACGTAAATAGTAACGCTCAGCCAAGAGACAATGCGTTACCATGGTGATTTTGACGTCATCGGCCATTTAATAGAGATGGCGATATTTTAAATGGCAAAACGATCGCTGTTGATTATAATAAAATTTTCAAACCAGATTGTTCTGAATCCTGGACGAATCGACTTAAAAAGAATCCGTCTTCGAAATCACAAAGTCTTCATTTAGCAAACGATCTATAAATCCAGCGCTAACGATTACATAGGAAGTAGAATTTGTGTATATTACGCCACGTTTGAAAATTCGGCATGCACCGTCAAGTGGTGACGTCATCCATCCATTATTATTATTATTATTATTATTATTATTATTATTATTATTATTATTATTATTATTATTATTATTATTATTATTATTATTATTATTATTATTATTATTATTATTATTATTATTATTATTATTATTATTATTATTATTATTATTATTATTTTTTTTTTATTATTATTATTATTATTATTATTATTTCTATTATTATTATTATTTCTATTATTATTATTATTATTATTATTATTATTATTATTATTTTTTTGTTGTTGCTGTTGCTGTTGCTGTTGTTGCTGTTGCTGTTGCTATTACTATTACTATTACCATTACCATTACCATTACCATTATCATTACTATTACCATTATATCATTATCATTACCATTATATCATTATCATTATCGTTATCATTATCATTATCATTATCATTGTTATAAGAATGTAAGTTTTAGTTTTCGATGAAGATTTCAAAAATCAATGTAAGTTTTCTTATGGCTGCTGTATCGTGGCAGGGGTGGACAATACTCACGCAAAATATACCATTCTATACCCAAATGGTTGCTCTAGGGGAGTCTAGGAATACCGTAAAGCATTTATGCAGATCCATAGTCTTTAAAAGTTATCCGGGGAAAAAGGCCTGGGGTCCGGTCGGACCCACCCCCCGTTTGGGCACTCGAGGGTTAAAAAAGCCAAAAATTAAAACCTGATCTGAAATGGACTAATCAATTAGCGAATGAATTGCATAAACCAGCAGTAAGACATTTTAGAAAAAGAAAGGTGTACGTTATTGGGATACATGTAGATGAGAAAAATGGGCTGCTGATTTAGTCGATATGCAGGCCTTCGCTAAAGACAACGATGCTGTGAAATACTTATTAACCGTTATATATGTGTTTTCCAAGTATGGCTGGAGAGTGCCGTTGAATGACAAGAGTGGGAAATCTACGGCTAGTGGCTTCGTGAAGATACTCGAGCGCGGTCGAAAACCCGTAAACGTATGGGTTGACAAGGGAAAATAATTTTATAACAAAGACGTAAAGAACAGTCGAGTTATATTCTACAGAATATTTAGAAAAATATTGCGTCGTTGAGAGATGGAACCGTACAATGCGGGAGAAAATGTTTAAGTACTTGACAGCTAATTCAACTAGAAGATATATCGATATATTAGGTGAAATGGTTTGCAATTATAATGAAACAAGACATTCTTCCATTAAAATGACACCCGCTAAGGCTAGTATGAAAGTGAATGAAAAGACTATTTATGAATTTATACGGTAAACAGATTTCGGAACCTATTATACCAAAGTTTTCAATCGGCGAGAAAGTTAGAATAACTTAGAAGAAGAATATTTTTTAAAAGAGGTACACACCTAGATGGATGGAAGAAATTTGTTATAGTATCCCAGATTCAATACACGGATTCGCCAACTTATAAGGTTACTGATTGTAATTATGAGCAAATACGGGGCTCATTTTTTAAACATGAGCTACAGAAGATAGCTCAATAAATATTTAGAATAGAAAAGATTATCAGGAAACGCGGGAAGAAATCTTTAGTTAAATGGCTCGGTTATCCTGAGTCCTTTAATTTGTGGGTAGACAACGAAGACTTAGTGACTCATCATCGAAACTGCTGACTCATCGAAACCGTTGTGAACTCCTGCGACCTTTGACCTTTAGGGAGGTGTGTGCACGTCGGACCGAAACTATCGGAAAGTCCATGGTGTTTTTTCCTGGTTATTGGTTGATGCTGGTTATTGGTTGATGTTGGTTTCGGTGATTTTTAAACAAGGGCACAAGATATTATTAGTTTTTTTTAACCTACTACGAGGGTGGTTTGGACCTAAAAATAGGTGTTTTGTCCTCGGATATCCAGTTTACTACTACTTTTTAATTTATTCAATTATGACAATTATAACACGATAAGTGTTGTGTACCATGGAGGTGCTGGTCAACAACTTTATGAATAAAATACCGGCCATGTGTTTCAGGGCTCAATAATGTTGCACTCTTCCGTAGCCAGAGGGGAACCTGTTGTGTGACAGGCTGTGTAGGCTACCTTAAAATATCGATGTATACTTCTTTCTTATAGTTTTGGTGTGGTTTTGTGGGAGATGTTATCAAGAAAAGAACCCCACAAGGACAAGTTACTTCTGCAAATATTGATTCCGTGTAAATCAGAGAGCACGTGTCTCAAACTAGACATTGAAGATACGTGGCCGTGCATCATGAAAGAGATTCATAACAGTAAGAAGCTGAGTCTCCATGCTGCCGTTAGCATGTGTGGATTTAGCAATTCTAAGCTTATATATTTATGCGTTCATATCCACATTTAGGGTTTGTGTAAAATTAGGAAACATTTAGGATTTTCTATTCTAGGGTAAAATTGCACATTGCAATTCATATTTTTATACTTTGTCTATCGGTCTTGAAGGCGGTTTGTCATCGTAGCATGTCGGTCTCAAATCACCTTGGCCAAAGGTACATTGATTACAGCAAAGAAGTGTCACTGTGTTTGGATCATCTCTTTGTATGGCTTGCAATCACGAATGAGCCTATGGCTTAGGACCGGATACATGAGTCATTATCTCATTGGTCTAGTTTGTTTCTTGTACCCTAGTCTGTAGGCACTTGCAAACTGTTCTGTATGATGCCGCATGGATGGAAGAGCTTAAGAAGAGTCTCAACACTCAAAACTCAAAACTCGTTTATTCAAAGAGATCAAATGCAAAAACACTCAAATAGATCAAACGAATTAATATAATAAAGCACATGAGAATTGAGTAGCAAAATGTTAGTATAAAGTGATAGAAAGGATCCCTAAGAATAGGTAGCCCAGAAAGGGTGTGAATCCGCTAAACCTGGGCAACCACATCAGGCAGGGAGATATCAGATGGTGGAGAGCAAAGTAAAATGAGTGTGTGGCGAGGCAATAGGAAACAAGAGTTGAGCAAGGAACAGTAGTAAAGGGTAAGTCTCATGTAAGTTACATACATCCACGCTTGATTGATTAAAACCAATAAACTGTTTAATTTATTTTAGGATGTGTGGCTTACCAAAGGCGTGTTCGACCATCGTTCGATAAAATTATACGCATGCTTTCCAACTCAGGTAAAAAATTATATTGCCACTATTTTTTTCAAGGAATGCAGTCACCTAAAGAACATGATTCCAATGCTCAATGCTTCGATACTACGCAAAAAGCAGCTTCTCATTGTTTATGCATTTTTTTAAATTTACTAAAAGCGAGTTAAGTTCCAAAATTCAGTAGTTTATATTATACTAGCTGGGATACCCGGCGATGCCCGGGAATTTTATGTAAATGGCCGCGAAGCTGTGTCGACGGAATGGAAATAGCAACGGTTTGGGGTTTCACGCCCCACCATGGTCCCTACACTGACTGGACCTGACGGTCCTCTGTCTACATGAAAAGTTTCATATCAATAGCTGCAAAACTGCAAAAAAAATGCCCCACCCTCCCCCCCAAAATTTCACCCCCCTAAACAACGCCCTGCTCCACCCGGCCTCTGCGGGGCGAGGTGTGTTTGTTGGTGGCGAGGTGGTCCCGGTGACACCCTATTTAGCTGCAACTTTTCAGTTGAATAGCTGTGAAACTATGGCGATGGTAAAAACAATGTGAAAAATGACGTTTTTGCCCCCCCCCCCATTCTCCCTCTGGTGGCAGAGATTCGCCAACTCGTTTTCTGGGAGGACCTGACGGTCCTCTGTCTAAATGCAAAATTTGACATCAATAGCTGAAAAAATTTTGCCCCTCAAAACATTTCGCCCCCCCCCTAAACAACGCCCTGCCCCGCCCGGCCCCTGCGGGGCGAGCGAGGTGTGTGTTGGATGGAGGGCAAGGTGGTTCCGGTGGCATCCTATCTAGCTGCAACGTTTCAGGTGAATAGCTGCGAAACTATGGCGATGGTGTAAAAATAGGGA
>OX243822.1:30246507-30439437 GCA_945859605.1 Lumbricus rubellus | reverse complement strand
TTCACAAGATTTGCAGCCACGGACGTCAATGCTGAAGCAAGGTAGAAATTTTCTGCTTATATGAAAATCAGCTGTAATGATGGGCTCATGGTCCGTCAAGTATAAATAGTAAAATCCAAGCTATTTATTGCATCTTACTATTTCTGAAACTTTTGATTGTGTTCATGTTCTTTGGCAATAAAACAAGTTAACCCTCAGGCTACCAAGCTTTTTTGTAACACTGACTACCAAGGGGGGGAGGGGTGGTTACCACCCCCCCCTGGAATTCGGGTTTGGTTTGAGATATCATAACTTGCAATACATCAATGGATTCAGCATTCATTTCTGCACAAAATGGTATATTTAGGTTTGAAATATATGAAAGCATCCCGGAATTATGAATATTTTTCCGTAGGCACCCGTCGATTTCACAAAATGCATACTTTCGCATAAGAAAATATTAGATTTTGTGTGTTTTTGACATAATTTATTTAATTAAAAATAGTTTACATATAATAAAGTCCAATATCCAACTATAAAAACTAGTAATAAGTTAGTTTTAATTAAAATAAAAAGAAAAAAACATGTATTAGCTGCTGAAAAACGTTTACGCAGACTTATCGGTTTACGTTGTAAAAAAACCCAACATTTTCACACATTTAAATTTATTTTGAGCACTTCCGGTCATCAAAAGTCAAATTAGTTGGTATCAAAAAATAGCCCTAAATGCCCCCTATAGAATGGCATAATTTATTTCTCTTGAAAAATAAATTATGAATAATTTTTAATAGGAAAAACATGAAAATTTCATGAAAATAAAACACCTTTTTATATATTTTAATTTAGTTTGAGCACTTCCGGTTGTCAAAAGACAACTCCGTGACCACCACAATGTAGCCCCACATTCCCTCTACAAAATGGTGTAATTGGTGTCTCTTCATGTCAAAGGACGGATAAGATACAGCCGATAATCTAAGGGGGGTGGTATTCACCCCCCTCCCTGGTGCCTCGGGTATATCGGGTATAACTTTTGAATGGTATGGTATATCATCACACATTTTAGCTCAAAATGTGTGCAAGTGAATCCTCTACAGCTACCTAAAACGTCAAAATTTTATTCCAAACGAAAAAAGTTTGATTTGCAAAAAAAACCTATGGGGGTGGATACCACCCCCCCTGGTAGCCCGAGGGTTATGAAATATATGCAATTCAATACATTATTGATGCTTGCGTTAATGCGTATCGTGACATATCAGACAAAGTACTGACCACAAAATTATACAACATCATTCGCGGTCCCATTGGCCTCTACTGAGACAGAGACCAGAACACTGTAAAGAAGCTTTCACACATTTGCACTGTCCCCTGTTCCCTACAAGGCCTACATCCCTTCTCACAGCCACATATGATCAGTTCACAAAAGCCACGAGACGCTTCAAAAAGTGTTGTCCACTTCACTTTTGATTGTGTTCATGTTCTTTGGCAATAAAACAAGTTATGAAATATATGCAATTCAATACATTATTGATGCTTGCATTAATGTGTATCGTGACATTTCAGACAAAGTACTGACCACAAAATTATACAACATCATTCACGGTCGCATTGGCCTCTACTGAGACAGAGACCAGAACACTGTAGAGAAGCTTTCACACATTTGCACTGTCCCCTGTTCCCTACAAGGCCTACATCCCTTCTCACAGCCACATAATATTATGATCAGTTCACAAAAGCCACGAGACGCTTCAAAAAGTGTTGTCCACTTCACTTCCCAGTTTCCAACCACCTTCAATCGTTTTCAGCCACCCCCATGGACCAGGACTTGGTAGTTTAGGAGCAACTATGGACATCTGGGCCAAAAGTGACCTGCCTGGTAGGCAGCTCTCTGTGTGTGTTTCACTAGAGCAGCATTAGTTGGTGGAAGGCCTTCCACCAACTCATGCTGCTCTGATGAAGTCTTGTAGTCCATTTGTCAGTCTTTCTGTGCGAACAGTTGCTATCTTGACCAATTTACCTTCTCCTCACTACTGGCACGGTCGTAAAGAAGTGCCACAAAACGCTTCATTACAACGAGGTAAACAGGACTGGTAGTTGGATTCTAGGACGTTTCATCCCAGGACGATTCATCCCCGGACGATTCATCCCGGACGATTCATCCCGGACGATTCATCCTGTGGACGTTTCATCCCCGGACGGTTCATCCCCGGACGGTTCATCCAGTGGACGGTTCATCCAGTGGACGGTTCATCCAAGGACGGTTCATCCAGTGGACGGTTCATCCCCGGACAATAAATAGAGAGAATAATATTATACATTAGTCGAACCTCAAGAAAGTCCCGATAATTTTTTTTATAGATTTTATAGAATGCTTAAATTTCCGTCCATTGGGATGAAACGTCCTGGGATGAAACGTCCATTGAGATGAAACGTCCGGGGATGAAACGGCCTGGGATGAAACGTCCCCTGGATGAAACGTCCTGGGATGAAACGTCCACTGGATGAACCGTCCACTGGATGAACCGTCCGGGAATGAACCGTCCGGAGATGAAACGTCCACTGGATGAATCGTCCGGGATGAACAGTCCGGGGATGAATCGTCCGAGGATGAAACGTCCGGATACCGGTAGTTGATGCTAAGGTGCAGAAGGCTGGGGTGACGTCGCTGATTGTCTTTCAAATATCCCAGGCAGTGATATTTCCTCGGCCAGTAAAATTAATGATGATAGTGTGTCACATCCGCAGAATGCGTGTAGGAAGAGCAAGGCTACGCACTTTTCTGGACCGAGAGCACGCGCCATCTCATGGGTTGATAGGTATCTGAAGCTTTTGCCTGAGGCAAAGCAATCCACAGTTCATCAATGCTCAGCTGATGAACTGCTGCTCGGCCTATGGCCAACACAAAAACGTCAGAGTCAACTGTGCGTATCATCAGTCTTTAAGATAACCATGTTTGGTGGAATCGGAGACACACAGCAAACTTCTTGTATGCATCAGCTTCCTCATGAGTAAACGGAGCAAGTCCAGTTGTGTCTATTTGCCGAGTACAGAGCACATCCTTGTGGCAAGTGGCTATGATCTGTCTTCCTGTTTCTATTTCTAGTTTTTGCTATTTTCAGACTCAATAAGAAAACAACTCTGACTTGTTTTCGTCGTCCCCCAGGAATTCCTGCCAATTTCTTGGTTGAGCACTAGAAGATTCGACGCGCCTTGGACTTCCCTTACCCCTCACACTGCGTGTGCTTGTCTTCAGGCTGCCACGCACATATTCATACCATAGATGGCATAGAACATGCACATGCACATGCTCTAGCTGTCTTGTGATGTAGGGCAAGGAAATAATTATGGGAGGCATTCTTTGAAAAGGTGCATGCAATGCCAGGCTTCAGCATGTTGACTATTATGGCTACATCCAGTATATATAATCCGTACGGTCGACAATTGGAACACCCAGTTAATCGCCTGGTTGGATATCTGCCGTGGTCTCATTTATCGAAGTAGGAATCAGCTCGTCTAGACAACTCACAGTGTTTGACTTAGTTCCTAGTCGTAATCTTCCAAAATTCGAGAGTGGGCATGCCTGGTAGTCGTGTGCAACAAATTTGTCCTATGAATGCGGATAGTAAGACAAAAGTTTCCATGCACCTTTTCAACAGTGCTAAGGAGTACTTATTTTCAAATGCGATGGGTCTGATGGAGTGGAGATGTTCTACAACAATGGTGAAATCGTCACAGTTCGATGTCTGCCGATGGCAGAGATATTGAATTATCTATTTACGGTCGGCCATTATGGAAAATTACCGCCATGGAAGCCATGGGGAACATTTGTAATGGCTTCTTTGGAATGCTTGCCCTTAACTATGTACGTTTAGACACCAAGATGATGATTCTAAGTGTACTGGAAGCCGAGATATTGAAATATCGGTTTTTAGTTCCGCCATTTCGGAAAATGGCCGCCACTAAAGCCGTGAGGAACATTGTTAATGGCCCTGTTGTAATTCTTGCCTCTAACTATGTATGTTTGAACACCAATATGACGCTCCTAAGTGTACTGGAAGCTGAGATATTGAAATTTCAGTTTCTTAGGTACGCCATTTTGGAAAATGGCTGCCACTGAAGTCGTTAGGAACATTTTCAATAGTTCTGCTGGAATCCTCGCCCCAAATATGTATGTTTAGACACCAAGATGACGATTCTAAGTGTACTGGAAGCTGAGATAATTTAAAATATGTAAACTGGTCGGCCATTTTGAAAAATGGCTGCCATTTGGGCCAGGGGTCAAATCTGCGATGGCCGTATAGCCAAATCTTTTTCTTATGACATTTTCGTGGCATGTACCAAATTTCATACTTGTATCACAAAGTGCACAATTTTTCACCAGGCCGCTCTACTATATAAAAATAACAAATTGTAAATTAAAGCGTTAAATATTACAAGCGATGAAATTCTATTGAATCTATTGAAAGTTTATAATCGTCAGTAGGCATATACGGTATATATATATATATATATATATATATATATATATATATATATAGTCACTATAGGGTTGGGTCTCTCGCTTAGCACCTAAGAATTGGGACATTTACAGAGCGTCTGATACAGAAGGTGCATTTTTGGGTCATCGTAAATTCAGTACCAAAATGTTGGGTCGTATCTATTGTACCGTATATATTGGGTCTAAATTTGCCTAGAAAACTTAACCAAATGAAGTTTTCTGTGAAAGCAGTCAATTCGTTAGATTTTTATTATTATCTAATACGTATTTTTTTCTAAGAAGCGGGCATAATTCCTTGCCGTACAAGAGACAATTTCACAAATAAATTTATTAGCGCGAGAAAAACGCCGAATTTAGCAAATAATGGAAATTTAAAAGCCATTTTAAATTTAAGTAAATATGTAAGTATGAATATGAATATGCGATCCCTGACATCAATATAAATATTATATTTTATTGATATCGCTCTTTTTGCTGAGCGACCTAAAGATATAATTCATGTTTCCTATGTGAAAGAACACTAATGATGTTTTTAAGACTTCGGATTCGCTAATTATAAATGGCCGCTGTTGATACCACGCAACGTGCCGTGACTTTAATAAACGGCGTGACATAGCGGTATACAAACCACAATAGAGATTTTCATGGCGGTAATGAGGTTGTACGGGTCTAATTTTGTCCTGTAAGTCTATAAATATTGCGACCCACATCTTCGGCTATGGATGGCCGCCGACGTATACTGAGCCAAATTAGCTAATCTAGTTATACAATATACAGTTAATCATTCATCAGTCTCAAAAGACGTTGGCCTATTTCCTTGAAAATCATCATTTTGACCTTTTCTTCGGTAACAAAAGTTATGTTATATTATAATCTATTTACACACAAAGTATACAGTACGATAGATGCGACCCAATATTTTGGTTCTATACTTACGAGGACCCAACAATGCAGCTTCTGTTGCATAATTATACACTTTGTAAATGACCCAATTTTTAGGTGCTAAGCGAGAGACCCAATACTGTAGTGACTATGTACATGTACATGTAAATGATCTTTTTCCAGTAGCAGAAGTTTATATTCTATAATAATTTATTTACACCCAAATTATACAGTACAATAGATACAGTACAATAGCATTATTATGATTAATCATTACAATAATGCTTTACACACTTTCTGCAAGATCGATATAAATATGCTAAAACTAGATGTTCATCTTCAAGTGACTAGAACATTAAGTAGTCATGGATTTTACGAGAAGACATTGTTTATTAAACTTTAAGAAACGGCACATCAAGTAATATAAGAAATGAAACTGGTCTACAGTAAAAACCCATAATGTTTCCATCACAAAAAGGAAACAAATGGTTGTAAAGTCTAGAGTATAATTATGTTTGAGCCGCCTATGAGACAGTTGTTGTATAGGCAAACAGACAAAAAAGCAACGCCATAATCACAACTGTATAGCGGCATCGATGTTCTGTCATATGGCTTAGGTAGGACCGTCAGCTTAAACATTAGGCCAACGAAGATAAACCCAGAACATCAAAACTTAATTTTAAGTTCACAGTAAATTGAAGAGACATCCTTCATATTACACGAAGCCTGACGAGTCATGGACATGAAGAGTCAGTGGCTTTGGCAGAGGAGAAGTGGAGTCAAAATCTCTAAAAATGTATTCACTTGTACTCAAGTATATCACACACCAGACTCTTGTACAAACTGGCATGACACTTTGCAGAAATATTTCAGCTCGAAAATAGGTATTTTAAAGTTCAAGAGAATCCAATAAAATTCTCATCCTACTCATTATAGAAAACTAGCAACACTTAAAACTCATGCAAAATATTCTGTTATAATGATTAATCATACTGGAATTAAAGTACCTGTAATTGCAATTATTGTTTACCATAAAAAATAACACTTAACTACTTCTTTGCAGAAACTAAGGTCTTCATCTGTAAGCTTTTTTTAAAGCGAGAACAAGTCATGAATTCTCTAGACTGAGCTCTGTGTAATCAGATTCTGTGGTGTCAAAAAGGATTGAAATTATTAGATTTGTTGCTTCTACGGATTCCAGCACTGGCATTATTCATTTTGCCAACTGTCCGAAACGCAACACAACTTCACGATGTAAATGGTCCAACAGGACAATGCAATAAATATTATAAATTTTTAATCGAAAAACAGCCCTAAAAAGAATAGTTTGTCGATATATGGTGCAATGACAGATCTTGGTTTGATGTGAAAATTAACTGCTACATGGTAGTCAACTATTTTAACATACAGGTCCGAGTTTAAACTCAGACTTTTACCTTTTTCCTGCCAGTATGATACCTCAGCTATAACACCCGCCCCTTGACATATCATACATATCGGTAGTACATAAAATTCTAATTATTAATTTCGTTTACATTTAATATATTTAGGAAATAGCAAACATTTAGATTCTAATTTGACCAATTAAAAGCAATACAGCAACGATTACAGCAGCATAAGCCATACATTAAAATAAACAGTTATGCTTTGTAGAACAATCACCAGTGTGTGTATGTGTGTGTGTGTGTGTGTGTGTGTGTGTGTGTGTGTGTGTGTGTGTGTGTGTGTGTGTGTGTGTGTGTAATTAAGAATTACTACAAATAGTTAACCCAGATTTAGTGAAGGATCCAGGTTGCCTGAAGAAGGAGATCCATCTAAAAAGGGTGCAAACATACTTTGTTGTTTTTAGTTGGCTGTCAGTTTTGACCAGTGTATTTATCAGTACGATTCATCTGAAAATATAACCAAAAGTATAAGAAATATACATCTCTTTTTCAGTGAATTGAGAAATATTCTCTTTCAAACTATTAAACATTTAAGCAGTATTTCTTTGATGATTTCTTGGGCGAATGGGAATATTTTTAGCATTTCCTGGTGTTAGCAGCATATATATGTTAGCCTGTCACAATGGTATTACCATATTAAATTAATCAACAGCAAAAGCATCCAAAAGGCGTTAAGACAATGTAAAAGGTCCGTGTGGTCATTGTAAAAGATGATATCTGCTAAAGCTTTATATGTATGCCTAGACAATAATTATGCAAAACATTTATTCAAATTGGTCGCTATATACGGTGCCAATATATAACTAGGCCTATAAGATTGTACATTAAGGCCTACCTACAACTCAACCTACCAGATCGATCCACCGTCTTCTTCCATCTGGATCTTTGCCTTCCGAAGGAAAATTAAATAGTCTAAACGGCGGTTCGCATGCAGTGGGCAATAACAAAGTTAATATTGTGCAACGCACAGAACTGCTTTCTCCACAGTTTTAGTCTCATTTCGCTGTTTCTACACATTACAACTGCACAATGCACTGACATTGTTTCTGGCAAGTTTATTGATTAACTGTAAAACTTGGAAAAATTCAGATTAGCGCGGTTACAATATTGACATAATCATTCTAGGCAAGCTAGGAGAAGAAGGCCCAGATTCAACCTTTTTATCTTGAGAATGGTATCCTTTTTCGGGATTAGCCCCCCCCCTAAGAAGGCCCAGACTCGGGGTTAGCCCTCCCAAGAACGGACACCAAACTCCGCTCATGGGAAAAAGACAGTCTTACTTACACTCAATTAGCTACACAAATGCTTAGTCATCAAAATGTTACTCGCTATGTGGTGCTGTAAGCGGGCGGGGCCACCCTTTCCCGGCGGTATCCGCATTTCCGCTTCCGCACTTCCGCATCCGCTGCTCCGGTTCCGAATTTCCGGATCCGCATTTCCGAATCCGCATTTCCGAATCCGCATTTCCGATGTACTTTGAGCTAGGGTTAGGGTTACGGTTACAGTTATGGTCAGGGTTAGGGTTAGTGTCCTTGAGCTCGACCTCGGCCTATATACTCTAGTCTAATTATGTAATAACCACGACCTAATTACGTAAGAACCATGGCCTCATTGTATGATAACCATGACCTCATTGCGTAATAACCATGGCCTAATTAAGTCATCACCTTGACCTTTGACCCTGAACTTTGACCTTGAACTTGACCTAGATTGGCCTTAATGTATTAGTCTATATACTCATCATCATCGATATCCTTAGGCTCAATGCCCGTAGGAGTCCGACGCCACGCTCTGTCTGAGTCTGTCTCGCGTCATGTTGCTCACCTTCAACCGGACCGCTCAGCAGGTCAGCTCCATACCATTAACATCTTGAAGCAGCTACACCACCTTGTCTGATTGAAGAAAATTTTGGGATAGAGCAATGAAGGATAACCTGGGTCAATGCCTGTATGTGTTCCACGCTCTCTCCTCCGACTCTCTCCACCGGTCTGTCCTGACCGGCCTGTGCATGTCTGCTCCACATCATGACGCCTTGAACCATCTTGGTCGATATGTCACTTGTGTCGTGGTTTTTGCGGATTTCAATCGTATTGGTCTTCTACTGCCAGCGTTTCGCCACCTATCTTGCAAACCGTCCTCCTTTTGTCCGGGCTTAGGACTGGCACAGGGACGTTATTGGTTCCCCGTGGCGGAAGATGGATGCAGTTTAACGTCGTGCCCAGAACAAAGTCTTTATACTACTGACGAGATAATGATTTTACAAATTAAACATTAATTCACAAATTATTTGATTTGCTTCTAAAAATTTAATTACGTATGAATTTTTAGCGGGATACGTGGCTACTGAAAGAGAAAAGTTGCAAGAACTTGTGAAACGCGGACCCTTCATTTCAAGAGGAAGATTTGGTGATTTGTATGGGCCATGTGCATGGAAAGAGGAGGGACATTGCGCCATTCGGAAAATATGTGGAAGCAATCATACATTTATAAATGAACATAAAGAAGCATGGGAAAAGTTGATGTCATTGAGTCACAGAAATTTAATTTCCGTTTACGACGTAAGCCTTGAGCCATCTGCTTTATACATAGTAATGGAATATAGTTATCGAAGATCTTTGGATATTTCTTTGAAGTGTTGCAAGTCTGATCTTCCGCTAGATGTTCTGACAGACTGGGGCATTCAGGTCGCTGAAGGCATGGCACATCTCCATCATATGAACATTGTTCACAGAAACCTCAAGTCGTCAAAAAGTGAGTTAACACGTATGTTATGTTTCTTTCCATAAACTTACGCTGGATAGTTGCGATGCCGTAGTGACCACATGCGGATGATTCGTCAACAGACTTTTATTCAAATGTAATAAGTTTATTTATTTTTTTTTTCAGAAATTTATATAGCGCCGATTCGAGGTAGGCTATTCAGAAGCGCTCCCGGTGTAACGGTTTCAAATTAGCCCCACCTAAACATTACCCCTGCTATATATATATATATATATATGTATATATATATATATATATATTAGGGTGGTCGTTAGAAATGAATGTTTGAATTGACTGTTCTCCAAGGTGCCATTTGGTTCCATTCTGCCCAGAAACATCACACGAAAAGTTTTAAGAAAAAATATTATTATATAGGACTAGCACAACGCCATCAAAGTTTTACCCTTATAATAGCAAGTCTTCTAATGCTCATACAGCAGGTATACAGTCGTAATCAACCAGGAATCTTCAAACTAGGAATCAATTCAACTACTTGTAGTTTGTAGGTCCACATTACAACATGGTGATGCTACGGTTATCGTAATCATGCTCATCAATTCATATAGCGCCACTTCAAGAGAAACTCCTCAGTGGCAAGCAAGTTTGTATAACACACCGCAATAGCTTCACAGATAACTTCTCTCATATCATACGTCTTTACAAATACTACCTGTTTTACATTGTTGTCTTGATTGATAATAATAGCTTACTATTCTTAGAATATTCTTAGAAACAGAAGAGGTAGACCACACAAGGAATGGCTGGACAACATAACCGACTGGTGCGGAGCGCCAATACAAGACCTGACACATGCGGCGATGGAACGACAAAAATGGCGAGGAATAATGAGGATGGCAGCGGGCACCTACGGGCACTGGTCCCTCGGTTCTTGATGATGATGATGATGATGATGATTCTTAGAATGTTACACTGATGGAACAGTAATAGTAAATAATAGGGATAAATATAAAATGTGTTGTGGTTTCATCTGTGTCCTACTAATTAATTTATTCTGCAAAATGACCAATATTCCTAATGAGGTCTGATTCCTCATAAATATTTCTTTTTCTGCCGTCATAGTTCATGGGACTACTGGGTACAAGGAACTGGAGTAATAATACAAAGTACCGGTAGCAACCCATTTTAGATGCGAATTTTCATCTCAGATTTAGGCTAATATGCTTTCAACCTGAAACATTATTACTCTGTCTCACAACAGTCACAAGATAAATTGCATTTGGTCTTTGCATCGGTTTAAGCTATGGTGCACTTTTTAAAAAGTGATTGTGTAGTTTTCACGATAATATACTTCCCTCAAAGTGAAATCTCTGGCATGTTGCCCAAAGAAGGTGTTCATATCCCACCAAGAGCATAGCAATGGGTGTTGCCTTGAGGGTGCTATACTTATTCCATTGGATTGGTTGGTCGTCTGAGGCGTCCTGGTGGTCACTGCAGTTTCTGCTGATCCAGCTGATTGCTGAGCATGATGCAGAAATTTTAGTTGCACAATGCACATAGCTTACGTGTTTGACACCATCGCCTTTCATGCTAATTTACAATAGCCACTTAATTTACAATAGCTCATTAAGGCAGTGTAATTGGCGTCCACTCTTGAGAGCACTTTCTGTGTCAATTGTTTGACTCGCTGTTCATTTGTCAACTCTAAAAGCATGCTTTTAATTGGATAGATTATATCTCATGATTCATGAAATAGACAATAATGTGGGAAGGCTATACCAGGTACTCAATTACGTTGCTCTCTTTAGGAGTTGTTTAAAAACTGCTGTTTGACTTCCTATGTGGTAATGAGTATTTCATAGATCTGTAAAGATTATGCTCTCAATTATAGTTTCAACATCTATTTTAAGTCATTTCTTTACAGCAGCCCTTTATAGATTTTATCTGTGATGTGCTGTGTCATTCTGCTCTGATTGCCACATGCAGTAACGAAAATATCATCAGTATTTTTCTGTAGCTCAACTAGCCTATTATTGAGGCCCTTGTCCGTGTTATATTAGAATTTGTGTTAAAGTTATGCATGTAATAAAGAGCCTTTAGTGTAACAAAGGATTTCTGCAGATATAAATCAGACCTATCAAAAGAACATAGCAGTGTGTTGGTTTGCTAGTATAGGTTTGTGGTCATCGATCTCAGAGACTCACGCATCAAATGCTATTGTGATGTTCAATTGTTCATATGAATATATAATAGATCACTATCAACATTGTAGAAGTTAGGCATACTTGTAAGTTGTGCTTGAGTGAAATAATGTAGTCTTTCTGTTAAAACTAGTCATAGGTAAAAAAATGTGGCTTACTATCCTTTTACTCAAGAAGACGATGATATTTCGTAAAATCCAAAACTTCAAACACGTTGTGCTAGTCCTAAATAATTTTCAATCGGGATAATTTGGGGGGTGCATTAGTCTTTTACCAAGTGGCACAAAATGGCGGGTTGGAGAAAGAATTAAGCTGAAGTTGAAAATTTACCATTACAGATGCAACCACCCTAATATATATATATATATATATATATATATATATATATATATATATATATTATATATATATATATATATATATATATATTAGGTTGGAGCTTAAGAATGAAAGAAAATTAAAAAATTAATATTTGAAAGTCGTACCCCCCAAATCTGTTCCTTATTATGTAGAAACACTGTGGAAAAAGTTTGAGCAATCAATTCGTATGTTTAGAGGTAGCTCAGGTCCCTAAGATATTACGAAAACGACGAAAATCTTGCAAACTACGTCGGGTATTTATTTTAAACTGAACACAATATTTACTTTTGAACAAAAAAACACAGCTCATAAATTATTTGACAGATTACATCAGATTACATCAGAGTACATCAGCATAAGTCTCACAAAGTCCAGCAAACTCGTGGTTCTCCTGTTTTCATGGCAACCCGGACAGAGTCTGTTTCCTGCTATCAGGGTACATTTTACGATGGTCCTCGACAACTTGCAGCAGGAACTGCAGCTGTGTTTCATCACGGGTTAATAATCCATTGTACTCCTGAATAAATGCCACTCCACGTTCAGCATGGTCATTGACAACTTTCAGAGACTCCACTGTTTCTGTAGCCTGCTTGTAGTCGTCTCTGTCTTCCCACAAGTCTGAATCATCTGCGAGAAATCCGTCTGGAAGTTCCAGCATTTGGATCAGTGTCATTGACTGGGCTGTTACAAAATCTTCCAAGTTCTTGTTCTTGAAGGAATCCAGAGCAATTGTGATTCGCTTGGAATGGTCCTTATCTCGGCTTGCTCTATTTTGCATGGCACTCACCTTCAGTCTCTTCGTTGATGAACTGACTCGACGGTCGAAGAAAGCCAGGCTCACCAGTTCCTGTGATATGTACCACAAGTGATTCGAAAACTTGTGCGATGTTGCCTTTGAGATGGCTGAATGGATTGATGAGTAATCGAGCAGTAAGTTCATCAGCAGCAGGTCATTGTAAGGAGTACGTGATGCTTGAGGTGCGGATATCCAAGCTTTCAGGTAGACACGTACTGCGAACACACATACATCCCGTAATCCTCTCTCTTCTGCAGGAGTCAGTTTGAATTGAGCCTTGAACATCCAGATTTTGAGACGGTATATGACTTTGGACATCCATCTGGCATGGTGCATTGCTCCGGGTGACATGAATCGCACTCCTGTGGCTGGAGCAGCACCAAGAAAGACAATTGCAAGTTCCAAGAATTCTTTATAATCATTTCTTGGATGACTCTGCTTTTTGGCATAATCGATTGTGTCTTGCTTTATGTCTTCCACTAGAGCTGCCACGTCATGACCTGAAATTCCTGTTTCATACCTGGCCGTGTCTATGAGTCCCCAATATTCCTGGAAGCGTTTGAAGAGTGCAACCTGCGGAGAAGATGTGGTGGGCCCCAAGCACACTTTGAACACTGCACCAATTATCAATTCCATAATGTGATGCCTTCAAGCCAGTGACAAGAGCTCCTTCTCAAGCTTCTTCTCGAGGAGGACACAGGCACCAGCGATCCGACCAGTGTTTGAACTGGTCGTATCAAAACAAATAGCTCGGATGCTGTCGGCTATGCCCCGGTCTTCAATGGCTCCAAAGACAGCAGCAGCCTGAGCCTCGCCTGTTCCAGGTGGAAGCTTGGCAACTGTGAGTAGCTGAGAAATTCCTTTCCCTGAAACCAATACTGGCAGGCGATCGACCTTCTCTTTTCCAGTAAGATCAAGGATCAGCTTGCCGTCCCAGTGAACAACAAGTGGGGTGTTACCCTGAAACTTTGTTTTTATATTTACTGATCTCTGAGCTCGGTGTTCTACTCTATGTCTGCGAATTGAGTCTCTGTTTAAAGCAAGTTCATCAATGTTCTGTCCCAAACTCCTTGCAGTTTCCGCAATAACAAAAACGGCCTTACGGTCTGACACTTTGGTTCGATCGAGAGCTGCTGCGAGTTCTGGAGTAACGAAAGTTTTTCGCCCCCTCTGTCTTTTCGGTGTCTTAAATGGGATGCCTCCAATAGCCCCCTCACTTGCATTGGCCTCTGTTTCCATCTTTTCATCATTTTCCGAGCTGTCTTCAGAACCAGATGAAATCAGTTCAGCTGTAGAAGCTGCTAACTGTTTCATTTCTTTCATTCGCTTTCGCCTGGCAAGCATGTGTTCTTCTCTTTCGGATGCCCTTTTCTCCTTAGCAGCAAGCATTACGTCTACTCCAGCCATCGACCCCCTTCTTCCTTTTTCTCGCTGGGCTAGCAAGAAATCCGTGTCTTCTTGTAATACTGATGTCCTGGTCAGAGCATCAGCATGAGCAACATCAAAAAGGTCTTCGAGTCTTGAGACAAAAAGTCGATTCTTTCGTGAGTTGAGTTGATGAATTTCGCGCTTTGTTTTTCTTCAGAAGACGCCATTCTTCAAATATCTGCTCAAGCTTCTTTTGACAGTTGTGATGATCATGCATTGTCCTCCCTCGACAACAACAACGATAGTTTTCAAAGTATATTATAATCAACTCCAACGTAAAGATGAAAGCAGCAGCAACAACCACGATAATGTCTATCCTTGCATTATCACCGCAACAACAACTCTCCTCTACTACAACTAAACAGCAACTACTATACTCATCACAGCCTATCTCGCCAATCTTCCTTTAAGCACTCCCTCCTTCTCTCTATCTCTCATTCGTACGCGCAACCCTTGTCTAGACAGTCGTCTGAAATCGCGCGCCTAAAATGCAGCTGTGCTCTCTGGCCCGTTTGTCGCTGGCGTACACACAATCAACCGGCCGCTGTACTAGGCCTATATTAAATACGCTTACAAATAAATTAAAAAAATTATCAATTAGCTCACTTAATCAAATTTTAGCGCCAATACCCGTGACGTCATCAAATTAGTGTCAAGTAAACGTGCAGTTAAGCCGCAAACAATACTGTACGACCACCACTGTTAATCCACACATATTTAATTAACCCTCGGGCTACCAGGGGGGGTGGTATCCACCCCCTAGGTTTTTTCAAATCAAACTTTTTTTGTTAGGAATAAAATTTTGACGTTTTAGGTAGCTGTAGAGGATTCATTTGCACACATTTTGAGCTAAAATGTGTGATGATATACCATACCATTCAAAAGTTATACCCGATAAACCCGAGGCACCAGAGGGGTGGATACCACCACCCCCTTAGATTATCGGCTGTATCTTATCCGTCCTTTGACATGAAGAGACACCAATTACACCATTCTGTAGAGGGAATGTGGGGCCACATTTAAGTGCTCAGTGAGTTGTCTTTGGACAACCGGAAGTGCTCAAAATAAATTAAAATATAAATAAAGGTGTTTTATTTTCATAAAATTTTCATGTTTTTCCTATTAAAAATTATTCATAATTTATTTTTCAAGAACAGTATATTATGCCATTCTATAGAGGGAATTTATGGCTATTTTTGATACCAATTAATATGACATTTGATGACCGGAAGTGCTCAAAATAAATTTAAATGTGTGAAAATGTTGGGTTGTTTTACAACGTAAACCGATAAGTCTGCGTAAACGTTTTTTACCATGTTTTACATGTTTTTTCTCTTTTTATTGTAACTAAAACTAACTTATTACTAGTTTTTATAGTTGAATATTGGACTTTATTATATGTAAACTATTTTTAATTAAATAAATTATGTTAAAAACACACATAATCTAATATTTTGCTTATGCGAAAGTATACATTTTGTGGAATCGACGGGTGCCTACGGTACAAAATTCATAACTTCGGGGTGCTTTCATATTTTTTAAACATAAATGTACCATTTTGTGCAGAAATGAATGCTGAATCCATAGGTGTATTACAAGTCATGATATCTCAAACCAAACCCAAAATCCAGGGGGGGGGGGGGTAGTCAGTGTTACAAAAAAAGCTTGGTAGCCTGAGGGTTAATACAGATTATCATTTAGCATTTAATAATGTTTCCTTTATTCTTTATTACAGCCTCAAGTCGATTAGTCATCGAGCCAAATAGATTTTTCAGAGTAACTGTTGTCAGAGGTAGGCCTATTGATGTCCATGCCTTACAAAGCCGACGTTTTAAGGTCGTTTGGGGTTCGGTATCGGCATAAACTACTGTTGCTGCCACAATACTCTAAACATTTGCCACCGGTGACAAATCCAGCGAATTAGGCGGCCAGTCCCTCGGTGAGATGTAGGCCATCCATTGATATTCTTATTCAACCATTCGACTGAGGCCTTTGATATGTGTGCACGTGCACCGTCTTGTTGAAATAATCATTCGCTGTTATTAGGAAACATTTTTGTGGCTGTGAACTGAGCGCATATGCTACTGCACTTCGCTGGAATGCGGCTTTGACCTCTTTCTTCTGTATCTCTTTGATGTAATAAGTCGAAGTGACTGAAGTTTTATTTGGAATGATATGAAGTTTTGTTAATCCAACTGTTTATGCCGAACACGAACCCCATACACTGAACACCTTAAAACGTCGGCTTTCTAAGGCATGGACATCGATAAGCCTAGCCTACCTCTGACAACTCTGAAAAATCTATTTTGTTCGATGGCTAATTGACTTGAGGCTGTAATGAAGAGTAGAGGAAACATTATTAACAATTATATGATAGTTTGTACTAATTAATTATGTGTGGATTAACAATGATGGGCGTTCAATATTGTTTGCGGCTTAATTGGACGTTTACTTGGCACTAATTTGATAACGTCACGGATATTGGCGCTAAAAATTGATTAAGTGAGCTAGTGATCTTTTTTATATAACCTTTTCATTTGAATAACCTATCCGCCAGTATAAAACTTTCCACATTATATTGTGTATAACATATATTTGTCTGCATTCAAAATCGTTCACGATCTATCGAGACACCCTATAGATTGGTGATAACTAGAAGGTAGGCTACTACAATTGATTTTTTTTATCTCCCCAGAGTATCCGGTGTAAAGGTTTCAAATTACCCCCTCCTAAACATTACCCCCCGGTAACTTGAAACCGGTTTCAGATTACCCCCCGGAAACTAGATTTGCATCAATCATCGCATTGCGCTAAAAAAGTCAGAAAAATCATCCCGCTTCTTGTTTTGGTCTAAAGATTTTCATCCATCATCCCACTTCGTGTTTTGTTATCAATATTTTAATCGAGAAAAAATAATAGCCTCGAAGCCATTTCTCCACGTAACTTCAGCGCCGATTTAGTATTTTAGTTACAGATAAAAGTATAAATAACAAACCACGAAGTGGGATGACGGATGAAAATCTTCAGACCCAAACAAGAAGCGGGATAATTTTTCTGATATTTTTAGTGCAATAAATGCGATGATTGATGCAAATTACAGTTTTCAGGGGGGTAATGTTTAGGAGGGGGTAATCTGAAACCTTTACACCGGCACTTAACTGCCTCCGTGATTATAATTATGTAGCCTACATCCTGGGTCGTGCTCTTTATTCTATATACGTTCGTGATCTGGGTGTTACCTTGGATAGTTCCCTTTCTTTTAAAGACCATACATATAATCTTACACGCTCTTCATATTTTCATATTTATAAGGCGTCTGAGGGCTATTCGGCGTTATTTTTCGTCTTCTGTTTTTACCACTTTGGTTCATGCTTTCGTTTGCTCCCGAATTGACTACTGTAATTCTTCTTTAATAATGGTATTCCTAAGGTTCGTCTTTCACCTTTACAGTCGGTCATAAACGCTGCAGCCTGATTAATCGCACGCCTTCCACGCTACACGCATATTTCTACTTTCATGTTTGAACAGCTAGTATAAAATCTTCGTCTTGGTCTCCAAAGTACAACGGGGTCTTGACCCGAAATATCTAGCCAATGAAATAATTCACCGCCCTATTTCAGCCTCCTTACATCGCCCACTCCGCTCTTCAAATAGATTTGATCTTTTAGTTCCTCCTACTATAACGTATATGGCTCAGTCCCGATTCTTTACATCAATTGGAATACTATGTCTCCATCTACTGATTCTACTCGGTCTCAACTTCTAACTGGTAATCCAACCTCCTCGCTTTCTTTCCTCAAAACTTATTTCTTCTATCGTGGCCTTGCGCACTGGGAGTGCCTCTGAACGGTCCACTCTAGTAGATGCGCTTTTTAAATGTTTTAATACAATACAACACAGTATATTATTATTTGCATCTACATAACCCGATGTGGGCTGACTCAGACATATCATGCATGCATGCTTTCAAGTAAGTATTTATCCAGATGCTTGCTATAAACTGAGTAGCAGTAGGCCTATAATATACATGTAGTCGAATTCTGGAGATTCCAACAATTATCTAAAGAGCAATTAAAATTTACGTTTTATTTTTTGTATTTAAGTCATAATAATAATGGAAGGCGATGCTGATGCAACTGATCAATATAGAACGATACTGAAGATAACAGACGTTGGTCTGAAATGCGAATCTGACCACCACACAGCTGCATTAATTGATATGTCATATGCTTGGATGGCTCCAGAAGTTCTTGTGTCTGTACAATTCTCTAAATCCAGCGATGTTTGGAGGTGAGTAAATACAGGTCAACTGTTGCATATTATCAGTGGTAGTTATGTAAGGGCTCGTTCTCAACCAGTCATCAAAAAGCTATTAAAACCCCAGGTTCTTTCAATACACAGGTTGGTCCGCTGGCTCATTAACTGCCAGGTCTGGGGTTGGTATTTTTCACGTCATGTGCCTATAGTCACAAGCGTTTCATTCGTGTTCAATCAGTTTTAGCTATTATAGTATGTGGCTGCCTCTATAGAGTTCGTCAATTGCTTGTCTCTGAATGTGTATAATTTGTCGTTGTCAAGGCGCCCTTGTAGCGGCATGGCTGCGTTACGGCGCCATAGAAATTGTCATTGTTATTATTATTATTATTATTATTATTATTATTATTATTATTATTATTATTATTATTATTATTATTATTATTATTATTATTATTATTATTATTATTATTATTATTATTATTATTATTATTATTATTATTATTATTATTATTATTATTATTATTATTATTATTATTATTATTATTATTATTATTATTATTATTATTATTATTATTATTATTATTATTATTATTATTATTATTATTATTATTATTATTATTATTATTATTATTATTATTATTATTATTACCATTACCATTATCATTATATCATTATCATTATTATAAGAATGTAAGTTTTAGTTTTCGATGAAGATTTCAAAGATCAATTTCAGTTTTCTTATGGCTGAATCCACATTAAAAAAAGTTTTCAATCGGCGAGAAAGTTAGAATAACTTAGAAGAAGAATATTTTTTAAAAGAGGTACACACCTAGATAGATGGAAGAAATTTGTTATAGTATCCCTGATTCAATACACGGATCCGCCAACTTATAAGGTTACTGATTGTAATTATGAGCAAATACGGGGCTCATTTTATAAACAGGAGCTACAGAAGACAGCTCAATAAATATTTAGAATAGAAAAGATTATCAGGAAACGCGGAAAGAAATCTTTAGTTAAATGGCTCGGTTATCCTGAGTCCTTTAATTCGTGGGTAGATAACGAAGACTTAGTGACTCATCATCGAAACTGCTGACTCATCGAAACCATTGTGAACTCCTGCGACCTTTGACCTTTAGGGAGGTGTGTGCACGTTGGACCGAAACTATCGGAAAGTCCATGGTGTTTTTTCCTGGTTAATGGTTGATGCTGGTTATTGGTTGATGTTGGTTTCGGTGATTTTTAAACAAGGGCACAAGATATTATTAGTTTTTTTAACCTACTACGAGGGTGGTTTGGACCTAACATTAGGTGTTTTGTCCTCGGATATCCAGTTTACTACTACTTTTTAATATATTCAATTATGACAATTATAACACGTTAAGTGCTGTGTACCATGGAGGTGCTGGTCAACAACTTTATGAATAAAATACCGGCCGTGTGTTTCAGGGCTCAATAATGTTACACTCTTCCGTAGCCAGAGGGGAACCTGTTGTGTGACAGGCTGTGTACATTATTTTAAATATCGATGTATACTTCTTTCTTATAGTTTTGGTGTGGTTTTGTGGGAGATGTTATCAAGAAAAGAACCCCACAACGACAAGTTACTTCTGCAAGTATGGATTTCGTGTAAATCAGAGAGCACGTGTCTCAAACTAGACATTGAAGATACGTGGCCGCGCACAATGAAAGCGATTCATAACAGTAAGAAGCTGAGTCTCCATGCTAACGTTAGCATATTAATGTGGATTCAGCAATTCTATATATTTATGCGTTCATATCCACATTTAGGGTTTGTGCAAAATTAGGAAACATTTCTTTTAAGATTTTCTATTCTAGGGTAAAATTGCACATTGCAATGTATGATGCAAACACTTTCAGATTTTTATACTTTGGCTATCGGGGTTGTGTATTAAAAGTATTTAAACTTCAAGTGAGCCTTACTTGCAACATAAAGTATATTAAAATCAGAATATAATAACTTTAAAATACTTTTAATTTTAATTTAAATGCATATTAAATTTACAGCCACAATCTTATCCCCTGTTTCTGTTTATTAATGACTTACTTAGACTTAGTTCCTCCTGTTCCGATCGGAGCATTGGTCAACAAGTCTTCGCCACTCCATACGGTCACCAGCTACCTCCTCCGCCTCGTCCCAATCCAGTCCCATCTTCTCCAGATCTTCCTTAAATGTACGTCTCCAGGTGTTTCTTGGTCTGCCTCTTCTTCGCTTTCCCCCTTCCGGAACCCATGTTATCGCCGTCTTCGCAATCCTCTCCTTTGGTAGTCTAAGAATGTGCCCAGCCAACTTTCCTCTTCTCTCTATGATGACATACTCCAGGTCTCTTGATCCTGCCAATTTCAACACCTCCTCATTTCTGATGTGATCTCTCCATGAGATGCCCAGGATGAATCGTAGGCACCTCCGGTGGAAGACATTTAGCTGTTTTGTTATCTTCGCCGTTGTTTTCCATGTTTCACTTGCATATAATACCACAGGCAGCACCAACGACGAATACAGTCGGATCTTCGTGTCACTATGTATCGCTCCTGATTTCCACACTGTTCTCATTTTTTGGAAGACCGCAGCTGCTTTACCAATTCTTGTCCTTACATCCACCTCTATTCCTCCATCCCTTTCCATATAGCTGCCCAGATATGGAAAGTGGTTGACATACTCTATGTTTTCCTGTCCGATTTTGATGTTCGGAAGTTCACTGTCGCCGATTATCATAGCTTTAGTCTTTGCACTGCTGATGTGTAACCCCACTCCTTCTCCCAGCTCTTGTAATCTCGTAGTCATCCGCTGCATATCCATGTGTGTTTCACTTAACAGTGCTATGTCATCCGCAAAGTCCAGATCCTTCAACCTACCCTGATCCCAGCCAATGCCAGCCGTAGTATTATCCATCGCTCTATTCATGATGTAATCGATGACAAGAGCAAATAGGAATGGAGACAGCACGCAGCCCTGTCGTACTCCTGTTTCTATCTGGAACATTATCGTGTTGCCATTCTCTGTTCTGATGCAACAACTTGCGTCGTGATAGAGAGCTCTGAAGATGCTGATGTACTTTTCCGGGACTCCGTACAGCCTGACAATGCTCCAAAGTGTGTCTCTAACTCCAAAGTGTGTCTCTAATGTTTATTAATGAAACTCTATAAATGAGTGTTACAAAAGGAAGGGAAAGCGGCAGGTCTAAGAATCAACATCGGCAAGACAAAGACAATGACATTCGGGAGGAGGAAGAGTAGGCCCTACGAAGGTGATCGAGGTGGACGGAGAGAGCCTAGAGAACGTGGAGGATTTTGTATATTTGGGAAACCTGCTGACTTTGGACAACGACTGTGGGAAGGAGATAAAGAGAAGAATAGCGAAAGCAGCAATGGCGGGTTTCGGAAGTACATGTATCTGGAGGAGCCGAGAGATTAGTATACAGACAAAGATAAAGATCATCAAAACATGCATATTCAGTGTACTGTTATATGCATGTGAAACATGGACGCTACGCAAACATGACAAAGACAAACTATTAGCATTCGAGATGAGGTGCTACAGAAGGACACTCCGCATCAAATGGCAGCAGAAGATAACGAACAAGGAAGTACGCATAAGAGTGAAAAACACCAGAAACATCATACAGCAAATAATGGAAAGGAAGCTCAATTTCTTCGGACACGTATGCAGGATGAACAACAACCGACTAGTAAAGCAGACCATATTCGGAATGATCGACGGTACGGGAATCAGAGGAAGACCAAGTAGAAAATGGTTGGTGTCACGACAACTCGTCTAACGACAACTCGTCTAACGACAAGTGGTCTCCGGACAATTCGTCTAACGACAACTGGTCTACTGACAACTTATCCAGCGCTTGAGAAATGGAATCTGGATGATGGTTTTCAGAGGTGAAATGGAGGTTGGATTGATGAAAAAACGCAAGAGAAATGGAATCTGGATGATGGTTCTCTTACAGGTGAAATAGAAGCTGGATTGACGAAAATAACGCATGATAAATAAAAGCTGGATGAAGGTATTTCTAGATCTGAAATGGAAGCAGGATTGATAAGAAAAGCGCTTAAGTAATGGAAGCTGGATGAGGATATTTTTATATATGAAATAGAAGCTGGATTGACTAAAATAACAGGCGAGAAATAGAAGCTGGATGAAGGTATTTTTAGATTTGACGTAGAAATGGGTGCATGTTGGAATACATGAATGAAAATCATCAATCCAGCTTCCATTTAAGCAAAAATAACGTTTTCGTAAATCCAGCTTCTATTTCATCAATACTATTCGTCAGTAGACCAGTTGTCGTTAGACCAATTGTCCGGAGACGAGTTGTCGTTAGACGAGTTGTCGGTAGACCAGTTGTCGTGGAACCAAAATGGTTGGACGATGTAAGGGATTGGTGTGGTATGGACATACACGGACTCAGCCTAATAGCACAGGAGGAGAGTACATGGCGAAAAACAGTGAAACTTGCGATTGACACCAACGGGTGTTGAACCCACGGACAATGATGATGATGATGATGATGATGATGATGATGATGATGATGATGATGATGATGATGATGATGATGCTGATGCTGATGCTGATGCTGATGGTGATGGTGATGGTGATGGTGATGGTGATGGTGATGGTGATGGTGATGGTGATGGTGATGGTGATGATGATGATGATGATGATGATGATGATGATGATGATGATGATGATGATGATGATGATAAATGAGTGTATATATTTTGTGCTGCTAAATGCCTCTCCACTTGTATAGATTTCAGTCTGTGGCTTCAATTTGTCTTCTGTATCTTCAGTTTATAATTTAATAAATATCATGTGAAACTGTGTAATGTTCTCTGCTGCTAAGATGTACACCGTGGTTCAAAAAAGTAAGCCAAACTGTTTTTCAAATAAATCCAATGTCTGTTAACATATCACGCTAAAAGTTTCCAAATATTTAGAGAATTGGACCAAGAATATGATTCCAAAAATGGGGTGGTGGTGATTGATTCAAATGTCGCAGGAGTTGCAGTTACTGTTCTTAGACATTCATGATATTTTGCAGAAACAATGGTGTCATTCGCATTTATCTTTAATCAATGGTTTCTGAATCGGAAAACCCACAAATCGCTTGCCAACTTCCGACAGTGAGATAAACAGAACCACTGGAAACCCCATTTCAGTACTAGGCTATTTCCGCAGTTGAATGCATCCTCAAAACTGATTCATTTGATTACCAAAAAGGCAGTGCTTATTGTTCAATAGTGAAAGTGATTGACTAGGCTTAGGCTACTACCAACACAGTGGAAAGCTGTTGGCAATTTCCAGCAAGCAGCGCTACTATATGCCTATTAAATATTTTTCGTGAATGGAAAAAGCGATTGAACTAATAATAATAGACTTTATAAATACAGTCACAAAGGATGAATATCAACTGTAGTTTACTCCACAGTTGCTTGAAGTTCATCGACACAGATTCCGAGATTTTAAGCACCGAAGAAACTTCAAACATTATGCATATAACAGTGTAAGATCTGTTGGTCCGTGGGAGTGGGATTGGAATTGTAGTAGCAGTTTGTGTAGATAGTTAGATTTGTCTGCTGATATTAGGGTCATGTTCTGACCAATAAATTATAAGCACATACTAGTTTTCATGTATGCTTACGTATACCTGCAATTTGTATTTTCACCCCCAAAATAGCATTTATTGTTAAACTTCATTGGGCTGGTGGCAAGGCTTAACCTTAATATAGAATCTTCAAATTTGTTTCTTTAGACTCACCTCTATTAGACGCATGGGAAAATATCCGGTAGCTAAGAATTTTTGACCTTTTTTGGAGCACCATAATGAGGCGTTAGTCGTTGCTATGAGCTATCCTACCACTCACTACGTGGCGCCACGGTTTGGGTACTTTGACCACCCAGACCAGATATATAGCGGAGATAGGGATTGTCTTGTCTTAGTGTAACTTAAAGGTCTTTGCTGTTGGGATGGAAGAGCTTAAGAAGAGTATGATGTAAGTTGCACACACATATACGCTTGATTGATTAATACCAATAAACTGTTTAATTTATTTTAGGATGTGTGGCTTACCAAAGGCGTGTTCGACCATCGTTCGATGAAATTATACGCATGCTTTCCAACTCAGGTAAAAAATTATAAATTGTTAATGCCACTATTTCTTTCAAAGAACGCAGTCACTGGACGAACAAAATGAAATGCATGTAGGGATTTATTCGGTGTTTGCTTTGAAATATCATAAATCCCGTTTCAGGCAATGGTCACTTCGAAACTGAACAAAGCTTAGAAATATTCCTATTATGAACTCGTGTATGTTTTGATTGCTTTTAATGTGGAATGGCACGTTAGGTTTTTTTTTCAATAGAAGTAGTATAGAGCTAACAAGCTGGCTGATTTTGGTTTTAAGAAAATTCTTAATAGAAATAACAACCGGCTGTTTTTTAAGAAATCTGATATTGAAGATAAATTAAGTTAAAATAGTGCTACAAACCAGTGAGAAAGTTCTTAGTAGTTTAGCTACATATCAAGGTCGTAAGAATGCCACTGAAAAGTCTCTAGCTAATATACTTAGTGCGATGTGTGAAAAAACGTATACCTCGAGGTAATCGGTACCGATTAAGGGAACTATGGTACTACCGGTTGAATTGTTATGCGAACTTCCCGTACCCCCTCCGCCCGCAATTTGCATGTATAACGCTCCATTTTTATACAGGTAGACGTTACCATGAGCGGTATTAGTGTTAAAAAATTCTATGTACGTCGAAACGATATAATATCCGGCTTTACCGGGAGTGAAACGAGACAGACTCATACTGGTGACACTATCGGATTTGAATCTTACTCTACCAAAATTAACTATTGTGTAAGTTTCAGCGTTTATGGCTTGACGAGTTAACCCTCGGGCTACCAAGGGGGGGGTGGTATCCACCCCCCCTAGGTTTTTTCCAAATCAAACTTTTTTCGCTTGGAATAAAATTTTGACGTTTTAGGTAGCTGTAGAGGATTCATTTGCACACATTTTGAGCTAAAATGTGTGATGATATACCATACCATTCAAAAGTTATACCCGATATACCCGAGGCACCAGGGGGGTGGATACCACCCCCTAGATTTTTGTCTGTATCTTATCCGTCCTTTGACATGAAGAGACGCAAATTATACCATTCTGTAGAGGGAATGTGGGGCTATATTTCGGTGGTAACGGAGTTGTCTTGTGACAACCGGAAGTGCTCAAAATAAATTAAAATATATAAAAAGGTGTTTTATTTTCATAAACTTTACATGTTTTTCCTACCAAAAATTATTCATAATTTATTTTTCAAAAGAAATAAATTATGCCATTCTATAGAGGGCATTTAGGGCTATTTTTTGATACTAATTAATTTGACATTGGATGACCGGAAGTGCTCAAAATAAATTTAAATGTATGAAAATGTCGTTTTTTTTACAACGCTAACCGATAAGTCTGCGTAAACGTTTTTCAGCAGCTAATACGTGTTTTTTTCTTTTTCTTGTAATCAAAACTAACTTATTACTAGTTTTTATAGTTAGATATTGAACTTTATTATATGTAAACTATTTTTAAATAAATGAATTATGTTAAAACACACAGAATCTAATATTTCGCTTATGCGAAAGTATGCATTTTGTGAATTCGACGGGTGCCTAGGGAAAAAAATTCATAATCCCGGGGTGCTTTCATATATTTCAAACCTAAATATACCATTTTGTGCAGAAATGAATGCTGAATCCATTGATGTATTACAAGTTATGATATCGCAAACCAAACCCAAAATCCAGGGGGGGGGTGGTAACCACCCCCCCCCCCTTGGTAGTCAGTGTTACAAAAAAAGCTTGGTAGCCTGAGGGTTAAAGCAAAAATGCTAAACGCAGGTCCAACAGCAGTCATATCAACATATTTTTTAGTAGCTGCATCGCTGAGACCGCTGGGATCGCGTAGACCTGTAATGTGAAGACCATGCATAAAGATGGGGTTATACACTTTTATTTTTGACGTAGGACTGCCATCAATTGACTTAACCATCTCTAACACGATTTCATTATTTAATCTAAAACGAAATCCAGTCGTCGATTGTAATATAATTGGTTGGTTTAATCGACATTCTATTTTATTCGTTGTATTTCCTAAAAATATATTAAAATATTCATTTCCATCCAAATCCTTGCACCCCATCGCCCGATAATGATCCCCGCCGTTGCTTAAGAATAGATCGCCAGTCATGGTATCACCAGTCTTTGACACTTTCGAAGCAATTCGTTCATCAACGTATTTCTTATTCGTCAAATGATTATCGTTGGACGGAGAATCGTCGTGATTTGTTATCAAATCAATGGCTTGACCCCAACTTAGGGCCTCATCCATTCCTGCTGTCAAAGGCTTCGTTGTAGGCAGTCCTTTAATTTTGTGGCCAACCATTTTTAGATTTCCAGTAGCGGGGTTTGCTCCATCCAATCGAAAAAAACTAGCATTTATTTGACTAAGAGTAACACCTCCAGCGATTACTCTTTGTGACGAACCAACATCGGTGTGGCCGAATTTATCGACAGGCATTTTATATATAATGGCAAATAAGCAGTCTTTTTGGCAAATAAGCAGTCTCTATAATCTTCGTGAGTAATAGTTTTCTGGACAACATTCTTCTTAATACCTTTACACCTTTTATGCTCATCTCTAGCAGCCATCTTATAAGAATACAACTTTGCTCGCAACCCGATAAATTCTTTTATCTGTTTCCCACTAGTTTCATCCTTGAACATTCCAATAACTTTTTTATTTACTCCAACCTCAATACCAGATGGATGATCTATCGGGTATTCACTCGTGTCGAATCGAGCTTTAATATCTTCTGCGATATCTGAGTAAAAGTCTTCAGTTTTAATTTCGTATGTCAAAGAATCTGTATCGGTAAATAAAAGCTTGGCCCTATCTCCGTACTTGGTCTTGATGTAGTTATAATTGAAATCATACATCAACGTTTTACTCAAATCTAATATACACACGCCAAGATAGATAGATTTATTATAGTACAATTTAGTTTTTTCATGTGAACGGCTATTAGATTTTCATCGAAAATAGTACATCTCTCGTAATTAAGTTTAGCAGCTAGTTTAATAGCCTCCTGCTCTTGACACACTAACTTTACATCAACACGATTTTCAATGTGCTCACAAGTTTTTCCAAAGACACTGTTATTCATAAATTTGAAAAAGTCTTTCTCAAAGTCATTAGTAGCTTTCGTTCTAAGAGCTGTATTTAAATCGATATCCTTTTTCAACCAATCACTTTCTTGGAATAGTATACCTCTATGCACTTTTGTTATTTTCAGACCTAAGCTCTCGTACAGCTTCAGATTATCGTAGTGGCGCCATGTATTATAGTACCTCTGGCTAAAGCAATGTCTTCAAAATGATTTTTAGAGTTCGGTATTTAGAGAACTTCACAAGATTGCAGCACCATCTTCAGTTGGATACGAGAATATAATTAGGACATTTTGTCCAATAAGAAGATAATTATCGGCCTTGAAAATGTCACTTACAAACTATCGATCTCGCGAGCGTCTTGGACACCTTCAAAACATTTCTTTAGACTTGATAAATTTTATATGTTCTGTTCTGTTCTTCAGCCGTCCTCGCAACGAGGAATGGCCGCATCATGATCTATCCTTCTCCATTCTTGTCGATTCTCCGTGCTTCTCGTGATCTGCTCCATCGTCATTCCAGTCCAGGCTCGAATGTTGTCCATCCATGTCATAATTATTAGGTCTGCCTCTACCTCGCCCACCCGGTACCGTGCCCTGTATCAGATCTTTTTAAAATTTTATATAGGCGTTAAATATTGTCGTATATCTGTTGTCCACCAAAGCGTTGCTGTACAAGACCTTCGGCACCCCCCCCCCCTACCATGAACAGCCAGCACGAACACTATTGGCGAAGGGATCGTAATTTCAAATGGAGAGCCTTTCACCGTCCTTGACTCTCCGTCTTTCTCTGGATATGAGTAAAATCTATGTTCTACAAATAGCTCAATGCTGTTCTTCTCCTCCCTTTAGATCACATTTTTATATCGAATCTTCCGATTGGCACCTTTGTTTATACGACAATAGTCGATATTTTATTTGATCTCTAGTTGTTTATCAATAGCAATAAAGTCGTGTCAGTGATGGCAGCAGTTGTGGTAGCAGCAGTTGCTGTGTTTATTATTCATAATGGCCACTTGCTAGTGACTATAATTATACAATCGCGCTATTAAACTAATAATTTTATAACGGCAATTCATTTGGGGTTTAAAAGAGGGCTTACGTTTTTCTAGAAGCCTAGTAATAACTATTCAAGGTGTCTCAAAAACGAGTAATGGGTTACTAACAGCGCTAGATAAGATGTTAAAGCTAATAATTTTTTTATAATACAATGCGAACGCTCTATTATGTTGCGTATGCTTAGTGTTGCCCTCCTCTATCGAATCTTCAGACTGGCTCCACCTGAGTATATATACGTGGCCGAGATTTTCTCCTATGCATAGTAGGTTAGCGACGATATCTCACGTCATAAATGATCGACGATGCCCTCCTCGGACATCACTGCCCTGAACCGGCACCACCTGATGAAATGCAGTTCCATAGTTGCTTTCATTCTGCTGTGAATCGTATCTATGGGCAAATATTAATAACGACGTCTCTCTTTTGTTTGGATTAGCTATGCTGTTATAGGTTGCCACAAAGCGTAAACGCTGAAAAATTTATGGGACTTCTAGGACACCTTTAAAATTATATTGAACTATAATATAAGTAGGGCCTACACCAGAGCACAAAATACACTTTGACCAGAGCATCCCGTTGTTATATAATTTTATGTTACTAATAAAACTTTCATTAGCACATCCATCGTCAACAGGTTGCTCGTCTAAAAATATTACTCATGTAGCAGAATCATCCATATAAAACGATTGCATTCCTTAAAAACCGGATTCTTGTTATAGCGATGTTCCACATCACTCAGTAATTATCGCGCCCTCCCATTCTCTGTGAGATCGTCCTATTTTGCACATGTATGTACCATGCATCACCCCGCACACGACCGTATTTATTTTTTATGTCGTTGCCCATTCTAAACCTCAATACAGCACCGGACGAGAAAAGAAATGATGCAAGCAATACGTTGTGAGTAAGGAAACCAGTGGAACACATCCCGCATACACCCTGTGACTCTACCAGAATCGTTCCTTGCTAAACTTAAAATTGTTCTTTTTGGGCGCGCTGGGGTCTGGAGCGCCTCTGAGTATTTTTTTTACTTGAATGAGCGCTATATAAAATTAATGTCCGAATGGATGATGAATTTATTTACACCGGCGCAATAGACATCATAACATTAGAACGCTGCCTAATGCCTATGCAGAAGAGATGATCAGACGTAATTAAAATTATCTGCCGCACCGAAGTCTAAGTCAACCCCGAAGTTACTAGGAATTTTATTTATTGCGTGTCCTTGCACTTATTGTGCCACTGCCACAGTGATATTTTTTTTGTGTATAATAATAATTTTAATAAAAACCTGTTCGTAACTTCGTACTTAAAAAATTATACACCACGTTAATTGTACCATTATTAATATAAATGAAATGCATTCATTTTAAAAGTCTCATAATAAATACTGTACAGTATTAAAAGAAATTGAATATTCGTACCAATAAAATTTTCCAATCGGTATCTATATACAATTATACATCAAAGTAAATGGAAATGGAAGGACATTTCCTGGGTTCTACTTAACGATGTTGGCGGGGTAATTCGGTCTGTCGTCAGGGGTGCGTGGCATAGGGGAGTGTCCTTAAGAGGGAGGAGTTTAGAACATGACCTGGTTCCGACAAGGCAGCGGTGAAGAGGTTCCTATCTGCCTTTCCGCACAGCTGCTCAAATGGTTATTCTCGGCAATGTATCGATGTCGTACACGCTGTAGTCTACTGCGCTCCTGCTGCCCCCCGCAAAGCACCATGCTGGTGACGCATAATTATCATAATGTAGCAAGCGAGCCACAGCTGTATAATTCTCACAATTATCATGAAGCTTTTACCCTTCGAGGCCATAATTATGAGCATTGTCATGATGAACATCGACTGTCTAGCTCGTACACGTGTCATAAAAGCGGATAATATGCATAGAGAAGCCGATAATATGTTAAGTCATGACAACTAGGCCTACCAATAATAATTATTGGCAATCAAGGTATAAGAATCAATTATTTATTCTTATACCTTGATTGCCTTTTAAATATTGTGCTTATTAGCCTTTTATACCAAACTTTGGTCGGCTTGCGATTGTGGTCGTGAAGGCCACGCCTGAACAATTATACGTAATTGGTGTCAACGTTATTAACCCGTGTGCGAATATTAATTATATAAAGGCACGGTAACTCAATTATATGGGTGTGCAATATGCCTGGTTTTTATTGATGCATGTCGAAGTCGTGACAACCACCAATTGAATCTTATATAATACTAGCTGTACCCAGCCACGCTTTGCTGTGGCAAAAAAGACTTCCCCTCCCCTACCCCTCCCCTCCCCCGTCCCCCTCCCCCTCCCTCTCCCCCTCCCCTCCCCCTCCGCGATGGCCACGCGGATCACGCCATAAAACGCTTGAGCAAGAAGGCCGTAAATGCGAAGGCCGTAATGAAATGCGCTAAAGAAATTTACGGAACAAACATGCCTGAATTGGTATGCAAGGCTTATTGACGGACGTAGGCTGTGTGTTGAAAACGGCGGAATTTGCAAAGTTGCTTTTTTAGCTTAAAAGATTGCGCTTTTTCCCAAAAATCATTCTCACAACCCGGCCGTGTTGGAACTAAACGTTTTGGTGAAGTTTCCAAAGCAATCAATGAAGGAAGTTCGGAGATCCTGCGTCAGGTGCCAAACGTGGTTACATTTTTATATATATAGATTATTGACTTTTAAATATTTCGATTATCAAGATTACATACCAGACTTTAGTCAGCTTGCCATTGTGGTCGTGAAGACCACACCTGTAGAAAACTTTAGCGATGAGAGCACAGTAATTAACCCACGTGCGAATCTCACTTATAAAAAGGTATGATAACTACAATATAAGGGTGTTTGGGTCAACTACAACTTGAGTAAAGGACTTAGTTGCATCAAAACCATTTCCGTCGATAGGAATTTCAACAGTTTTATCAATAATTCTGTTTCATCGTGGCAGATTGTTTAACGACATCCTGTGCTGAACAGAGCCACTGACGAAAAGATGTTTCTAATGAGCGCACATATTACACTACCTTGAATTATTTTATTTATCAACATCTATATAAATAAAAATCTAACCGCGTTTGGCACGATCTCCGAACTTTCTTCATAGATTGCTTTCGGCAATTCTCACCAAAACGTTTAGTTCCAACACGGCCGGGTTTGCAGAAAGCTTTTTGGGAAAAAGCGCAATGTTTTAAACAAAAAAAGCAACTTTGCAAATTCTACCGTTTTCAACACATACGCCCGTTGATAAGTGTGTTCCGTTTATGTAGCGCATTTCACACATTCGATTGCGGCCTAAAAAAAGCAAATTTTCAAATTCTACCGTTTTCAACAATTTTACTACTTATCAATGACTTTGAAAATGCTCTTTATTAGACACCCTCAAACCATCTTCAATCAATATTATTTATAAGTAAAGCAGGGCTGCTTTAAAAGAATTTTTTTAAATGCAAAAGTCTTTCTTTCCTTTCCCATCATCCATGGTAAATTACCTCGAATAGGAGTTTTTGCTAGTTTCAACCGTACAGAAGTGCCTCTACAATTGCACAAGTCCATTTAGAACTCCACATTTTGTGCACAACTGCACGTTAAAGAAAGTCATACTCGTCGTCATTTGCTTTAGCTATTAAATCAAAATCAATTATAGTACTTGGCTGAAATAGAGTACTATTATTTTGTCTTTGGTTAGAAGTGATTAAACGACCTTGTGTTATAGCACATAAATTAGTGTTGGCCTCCCCTTCCTCCGGACACCACCTTGGCTGGCACAATTCAGAACAGTGGTGATGCATACCTAGTTCACACCTAAACTTATTAGGCGCCATTATGCAATGATCTTCAGAGGTCAAGTCGATTGTGGTACAATGATATGATTGCGTCAAAGTTCATGGTAAGTTCGCTGAAGGCTAATGATTGTAATCGGCACTTCGAGTTTAGCCAATCAAACTGCATTCCATAGAGAGGGACTTCTGTATGGAGACGAAGCATCTGGATTAAGCTCTCATGACACGAGGAACAAAAACGTTGCACTCTGCCAGCGCCAGTCAAAACCTCTCATGTATGGATAAATGAGCAGGGTGTCGCTAATGATCTTTGATATCACACAGTGATGTCTACTTTCTGGGCTTATTACTGGAACAGTTTGTTATTAAACTCAAAACTGTCCTTTTTGCCGTGCTAGAGTCGGGAGCGCTTCTGAGTAGACCCTAGTCATTTTTAAGAAGCGCTCTATAAATTCTTGAATAAATTATGTATGGATCCAGATTTGACGAGGGCCTATGACAACAGAAGCCGTCGTCCTCGAAAAAAAATTATTCGGCATATTACACCACTTGTGAACTCTTGGATTAATGAATGAACGAATGAATGAATGAATGAATGAATGAATGAATGAATGAATGAATGAACAGCTTTGAGTCGCTAGATGGCGATAAATTACAGATTTACCAAGATCCTCTTACACACCTTTAAAACAATTTTCATGCAACATATAAATTCCCAACTATTAACTAAAGTCAATGGTTATAGATGTTGGTTCTTTACAATCGAAACAATCAAAGTTACGTTTTAATGACTTACCAACGTCGATAAGAAAGTTTAAATAAAGCAGCCAGTAATAGCTTTTGTGATTGTTAAATTTTCTCGTCTTCAGCCACATAATTAACTTCAATCGAATCTATAACGAGTGACTGATTGTAACCTGTTGAAAAAAGAAGGTACGGCGAGGGAGAGGATTGGCCAAACGACGTATGGCCTACATTGAATTTAAGACGAAGTGTTGGTTGGGATACACTATTTCAGAGATTGTTGTTATCGCATTTTATCCGGTGGTACATTGTTGTTGAGCCACCCTGTATATACGTGATACGTGATTATGATATTCTGAATGATTTGATAGCACACGATGAACAACAATAATTGGACAGACACTTCTTACTAATAGTTGAGTAAGACCGTTTCTGATCTACTTTCTGATCTACTTTGACCTTTCTGATCTACTTTCTGATCTCCAATAAACCATAGCATCAAACGCATGTGCATCTACATAAAACGAACCGACGAAGCGCTTGTGACGTCATTTTCGGGTCATTGGTCGTCTGTTCGGCTGATGTAAAGACCGGAAGTGAGGTCAGTCACATCTTGACCGGATTTGATAGATATAGCCTGTTGTTTGCTATCATCAAGAAGAAACTCGGCATGCGTACACATCCGAAAGTAGTAGTGATGATGCCAAACTAATTATTGATAGAGTGGGATCGATTTAGGAAACTCGCAGAAGTGTGAGCCGTACTTACATGTAAATGAGGAAAAGATGTCGTATAATTCGAGGAAAGTCATTCTCTCATTCTGCTGGCATCGACGAAGGCAGATCTTAGCCAGCTGTTGCCAATTGCCAAACTATAATAATCATCGACGCCAGTATATTAATCAGTCTAACAACGCTGTGTTATGACTATTTTAATTGGCGTATAACTCTTTTTTATTCCAGCCTTCCGAAGTTAGAACATGCACAACCGATGGTGAGCGGTTTACCACTATTATAACATTTTCTGGCTTAAATGTGAAGGCCTATGCCTATCTCATCTTTGTTCAATAACGTATGACGATGAAATCTGACAAATATCTTCTTCGTTGAATTTATAGAAGTATTATACAGCGTATTGAAGGTGTTTAAGACTACCAGGTATTTTTAAATAATTATGACAAAATAGCACTCTTTTGTCGGCGCTTTTTGCTGGTCGCTCTTTTAACGAGACACCATTTAACATTAATTGACGTAAATATATAGTACGTTAAAGTCTCCGCAAATGACTATAACCACCCCATAATCGTAATATGCCCAAACTGTTCTCTTCAACAGAGGTTGGGATCGGAGTGCTTCTGAATAGCAGCCCTATGAAGCGCTATATAAATCCATGAATGAAAGAATAATCAGCGCCACACATATACCTATTTTGGAATTTTCGTGCAATGTCTATTATCGTCCGTGGCAGTTGGCTTCACTTTAACAATGAAAATCGACGCCTTATGTATCCATGGAGATATCGTTTGTATTTCAATTTCGCAGTGCAGAGGCCAATGAGAGAGCTCTGTGCCTTATAGAAAGCTTTAAAAGGAAGTCGGTCGTAGCGTTTGATCAGCTTCTAACAGACGCTGAACTTGTAGAGACCTGCATACCTTCGGATACTGTGAAGTGTATTCCCTCTGTTTCAGTAGAATAGAGTTTTGAGTACAAAGGACTGGCGTTACAGCCTGCTTCACATCGAACGCTGAGTTAAAATGGCACGTGCGATGTGCATGTGCAGAACACCCGAAATCATCGCATGTGCAGAAACCCGAAATCATGTGGACCTTAGATGGGCGGTCTCCTCGTTTGTCATTGCGTCCACATTTCAAACACGAGGTTTGGAAAACACAAAATTATTGAGACAATTCAGTTGTGAGTTGCTTAGTTTTAACATCGTATTTTGTATCTTAACTCTTCTGGACACGACTGACCTCTCTCTGTAAAATAGCTTGCGTGCGACCATGGACTTTGATAAGTTGGACTCTACATTTCTGCTTTGTAGAAACTTTTAGGTCGAATAGCAAAATTGAGAATTTTTTTAGATATGTTTAAAATAATAAAAACCTCTTTTAAGTGTAATATACATTCTATAAATAATTGCACACATGCAGTTTGTATTATGTGCTCATCGTCAAGAAGTTTTAAAAAATGAGCCATAATAAACGACATGATAGGCTACCTTGGAATTCTATTCTTGGTTCAATTCGCAAAATATTGAGAAACATTTATTATGATTAATCATCAGACATTGGAGATGTAAGAAAAACAGTTTGGCTTACATTCCATTGAATCTAACAGAAAATTGCTTGTAAATTGAAATTTCGGCATATAAAGTTTATATATTCATATATTTTTTTCCGTGAAACTATATCTCATGAAATTTTGGAATCACATTCTTGATCCAATTCTCTAAATATTTGGAAAATTTTAGCATGATATGTTATCAGACATTGGAGATAATTGAAAAAAATTGGCTTAGTTTTTTTAACCACGGTGTAGATATAATTATCGATCAAATCCGTCAATACAACAGTTACTCATCAGCCCCGCCGAACTTCCTTTTTGCTGCCATGTTAAACGAAGTGTCGTCGATCACAGAGCATATTCCTACCGTTGTAAATATCTTCAGTTAGAACATAAGTTACGAAGTGGCCATCTCTATCAAACATTGTAATCAAAAGATGTCGATAAACAACCAATAATTATACAATGCACCTTTCAGACACCTTTAGGCCTACCACAGATTCTTCAAAATTTAGAAATTTGTTAGATTTGCATCAATTACACAGTGATCTACTTCAGTACTTGAAACTCAGGGAAGATCTGTGTAAATGGCCCATGGCTGCCATAGGCTGCAATAGGATGCTGCTGAAAAATGAAAAAAAAACCTGCAGAACATCTGTTGGCGCCAGTCTCAAGACCGCATAAAAGGAAGGGCGACACTGCTTATCTGAACCAAGACACGATAAGCAGTAACAAAACGATCAGTCGCTAGAGTGTCGTTTGTCTTTAACTATGTTGCAGCCATCTAGCGAATGCATCGAATGCATCGAATAGCGGTGCTATAGCCTTTCAATTATTATTTTGATATGGCATGGCATAATACGATATTTTATGGTATGGTGTTGTGTGATGTGGTGTGCAGTACACTGTGATATGATATTTGGTGCGGCATGTTGTGGTTTGTGGCCACGGTATGGTATGTTATGCCTTGTGGGTTTAGGGACATGGTCTCGCACGGCATGGCTATTCGTCTCTATCTTCAGTGGTTACGCACTTCCGAATCAAGTCCCCATACACTAACACGTTCTTCGCTATGAAATGGTAACTCGAGTATATCTTTCTTCTCAGCAATTGCCAATTGGTCTCATTTGCACGAACAGCAACGATGCAGAACAGAACCTTTTCTGTGATCGGCCGAGTTGTCTGGAATGTGCTCTCACAGGAGCTACGACTACTTTCTGGGGTTATTGCTGGGACATTTTTGTTTATTAAACTCGAAACTGTTCTTATTGCCGTGCTAGAGTCGGGAGCGCTTCTGAGTAGGCTAGTACCCCTTTAATTAAGAAGCGCTATATAAATGCTTGAATGAATGACTCTTTCGCTGACTCAAAGCAAAGTTATTTCCGCCCAATCCGCCGGATCTTTCGCACAAGTAGCGTTTCTGATTGGTTTGCACCATGGTGTAAGAAGGGATGGTGTGCGCACTTGGCTGAAATTTGTGGCTCAAGTCGCTAGATGGCGTAGCATGCAACAGTTGATGGACCTCGCCCATAAGCCTAATGGAATTTCATGATATTGTATGGCATATATACTTATACTCCTTCACTGTATGTCCGTTCCTTAGTGCCAGTCTCATGTCTGGACGAAGGAGGAGGGTGACACAAATTATCTTTGCTATGTTCTGTTCCATCTGCCTTTTGTTTCCTTTTCTCATGTGTTCCGTGTTCTCTGTTCCATGTGATGTTATTGTGTTCCCTGTGTTCCAATGTTTTCTATGTCCTCTGACCCTGATGTTCATATCGATGTTCCGTGTTCCCTTGTTCTCTGTGATGTGCCCTCTGTTCCCTGTTAATTGATGTTCCGTGTTCCTTGTTCCCTGTGAAATTCCAGGTTCCTTATGTTCCATGCTCCTTAATTGTTTATATTCCTTATGTTCCACGGTCCTTGTTGTTTGCTTCGCGTCATTTGTTTTCTTATGTCGCTGGTGTTCCATGTTCCGGGTGTTCCTTGGTGTTCCCTGTTTCTTATGTTCCACATTCGTTGTTACATATTCCGCGTTCCATGTTGCTTACCGGTAATATTGCTTATGTTTATCCTGATGATTCATGTTCCTTTTGTTCCACGGCCCTTGTTGTGTGTTTTGCGTTCCTTGTTCCTTAATGTCTCTGATGTTCCCTCTGGTGTTCCATGTTCATTAAGCTTCACAGTTTTTGTTGCGTGTTCCGCGTTCCGTATTTTTTATTGCCTCTGAAGTTCCTACAATGTTCCTTGTTTCTTATGTTACCTTGTGTTTCTTGTGTTCCTTATATTCCTTGTCGCATATTCCTGGTTCCATGTTCCTTAATGTTTCTTGTGTTCCCTCTTATGTTTCTTGTTCCTTGCGTTCCACGGACCTTGTTGCGTGTTCCACATTCCGTGTTCTGTTTTCCAGCGAACGTTCCCTGATGTTCACCTGTTCCTTGTGTTCCACATTCCTTGTTCCACATTCCGTGTTACATGTTTCTTAATGGTTCTGATCTTCCCTTTTATGTTCCATGTTCATTACGTTCCACGTACCATGTTGCGTGTTCCACATTCCGTGTTCTCTAATGTTTCTCATTTTTCCGTGATGTTCCAGGTTGTTTATGTTCCATGGGCCTTGTTGTATATTGCTTATGTTCCATGGTCTTTGTTGCTTGTTCCGCGTCTTTTTCTCTGATGTCTCTGGTGTCCCATGTGATGTTTCATGTTCCTTATGCTCTCTGATGCTCCCTGTTCTTTGCGTCCCCCATTCCTTGTTCTTCACTGATTCTAATTTCCTCTGATGTTCCATGTTCCGTATTTCACCTGATGGTCCATGTTCCTTGTGATCCGATTCCGGTTGCACTTTCCGTGTTCCATGTTCCTTAATTTTTTCTCTTATGTTCCATGTTCCTGAATGTTTTTGATGTTTCCTCTTATGTTCCACGTTCCTGAATGTTTTTGATGTTTCCTCTGATGTTCCATGTTCCTCACGTTCTACATTCCTTGTAGCGTGTTCCGGAATGCATGCATGTTCCGTGTTCCTCGTCTTATATTCCCATATTTTCTGAACATTGTTATCTGTGATGCTTCATGTTCTTTACGTTCCACGTTCTTTGTTGTATATTAGGCCTATGTTCCTAGGTGTTCCGTGTGATGTTCCATGTTCCCTGCAATGCTACATGATCCTCATCGCCACTATTATGTTCCAAGTGATGTTCCCTGCTATGTTCCTGCACTCTCCTTGTCCCTATGTTCCATGTTTCGAATGTTCCTTACTTCTTGCTCTATATTCCCTGTGCTGCATTCGCGCAACCGGCGACAGCAGCGCCACCTGCTGAACTAAAATAAGTGGAGCCACAAACGATGTATGGCCAGTATAGGAAGTGCGCACACCATCCCTTCTTACACCATGGTTTGCACTGCGAGAGGCCTTATCATGGCAGAGTCCAATGTGTTGGGAACCAGCTTATTCAGAGACACTCGGTCAAAACAAAAATGTTTGTGTTGATGCAATTTCTAGGCAACTATGACATTGTCAGCTTTCCAAGCAGCAAATAAACAACATTATTTTAATTGCGACTCCAAGTCATTCGCTCACAGTCACCGCAACCGCAATCCATTAGAAGACTTGCATGCATCCTAGTTTTAACTAATGAGATGAAAGTAATGTCTAATATAAAATGTAAGATACGAAGAATCCAAATAATTTGCATTTTTTTGGGCCAAGATGCGTCACCAAACAATGAATTCTAGCAGCATTAGACCCTTATAATTATAAGACCGTGTAATTAATTCTACACTGTGTCCACGATAAAGTAGAACCCAATAAAAAATGTCACAACTCGGTCAAAACTTTCGTGATTTGTCTGAAATTTTAAACACAGCAACAGTGGCCATATTTACACGCGATCCTGAAGCCGATTAGAAATATTCTGCAGTTTGTCAAATTTATGAGCGTTTGAGATGCAGCACCGAAAAATGCAACTTTCCGACATGGAAAAGCTGAAATGAAGCAAAATTCAGCTATAAATGGTGCTCAGAATGTCATTTTTGTTCACGAACACACGACCGTAGACGTAGTAGTGTAATAGCTGTCCCGGAAGACACTCGGCTTCATATCTGCAGCTGTGGCCGCCTAGCAGTCCAGACCTCGATCGGGTGCATGTACCGGAGTAGCGCGCTTTTCGTTCCCGTGTTCATGACATCGATAACCGTAGGGCGCATCTGATTGAAGAGTGGCAGATGTTTGACCAGGTGATCATCGACCGGACATCAAACAGTAGCCTCTACGTCTATGGTCGTGTGTTCGTTAACAAAAATGACATTTTGAGCGCCATATTTAGCTGAATTTTACTTCTTTTCAGCTTTTCCATGTTGGAAAGTTGCATTTTTTGGTGCTGCATCTCAAACGCTCATAAATTTCACAAACTCAAGAATATTTCTAATCGGCTTTAGGATCTCGTGTAACTATGGCCACTGTTGTTGTGTGTAAAATTTCAGGCAAATCCTAAACATTTTGACCGAGTTATGACACTTTATTGTGGGTTCTACTTTATCGTGGACACAGTGTGTATGCATTACGCCGTCTTTTAACCCTCACCCGAACAAGCGAAAATCCAACTTAATTTGAACAAGGGGGGGTCTGGCCAGACCCCCGTTTTAATGTAGGTTTTTCATAGGTAATAGTGTTTTTTATATGCCAATTTTGTAGGATGATATCAGAATAACTATAAACAACAATGTATTAGTATCTCTATGCAACATAAATCATTTTTATGATAAATTTTAGACTAAATGTTTAGTAACACTAATTGCGACCGTTTGCCATACATGTTTGATCGACTCAATAATTGCCTATCTATAAAATTTGAAAAATCAAATAAAGAAATCATAATTATAGTCAAATTAATATTAAATGCTGCTATATTCAAAGTCAATATGACTGTTTTCTATAAAATATTTATAAAAAATTAGTGGAATATGCCTTCACCTAAAGTGTAAAGATGTATCATAATCCATTAGCTGTTGCTGTCGGGTTTGATAATTTCTCTCATCTCGGTGGTTAGGAAACTGTCAAAACTATCCTGAATATTCTCAATGTATGGCTATCCGTATTCTTTTATTCGACATATTTCGTTTACTACATTGTGCAACAGAAGAGGTCCTTCTGGCAGTGCATTAGACCGCCAAACATATCCGGATCTTGACTTGTATTCCGGTCTCTCGGCTTTATCAGTATCAACAGTTTCATCATCGTTATCTTCACTATCGGGACTAGTCTCATCATCATGTTCATCGTCATCTTCAATTTCAACATTGTTTTCATCACAAGAAACACGTGAAGGTTGTTCTTCAGGCTTTGGAATCTCTACGCGTTCAAATTCTTTGTTGTTGCTCTCACTGTCAAACTGTCATCATTATACAGACTCAGACAGTATTATCTTCAGTATCTCCTTATCACTCAATCGATTTGGTCGTTTAGATGAGCTAATTGTAGCTCATCCATATAGGAACAAAGTCAATCAATCAATCAATCAATCAATCAATCAATCAATCAATCAATCAATCAATCAATCAATCTTTTATTGAAACCTTTGCCAAAACAACAACAGGATAGCACAGCAAAAGCATTATCGCAAAAAACAAATTGGCACATAGGAGACAAGGGACCCCAAAAGGGATAATAATCCCGCTAGGGAGGGACCCCAATTACCAAGAAGCAAATACGGATAGATCAGCAGTTAAACCAAGTTCATTGACTGTGCAACTCACGTAAATGAATGTAATAAAGGCATGCAGATTGATTCTTAAGTCTTAACTAAAACTTAACTAACAGCTAGACTTAACGACTGACAATTATTGACCAGCATAAACTTATAAACTTTATTTTTCAACGGCCAAATGTGATCGCAGCAGTTTTTTAAACATTAACAAATTAGGTGCCTCTTTCATGTTTAATGGAAGTGAGTTAAAAATTGGAGGACCCATGAATCTAATGGAAAATCTACGAGAGTTGGAATGGGCCTTTATGCTACGATAGAGACTGACGCTTCTAGTGTTATACCGATGCAAGTCAGAGCCCTTCTGGAAAAAAGACCTATAAGCACATGGTAGCAGGTTGTGATCAAAGCGGTAGAGGAACTCGCATACCTGAAAAATGTTTATCTGGCAAAATCTAAGAATCTGGAATTCAGAGAACAATGGGCTAGTATGGGATCGACGAGGAACTCTAGCAATTATTCGAACCGCCCTTTTGTGCAATATTACCAACTTATATACATGTAGTCGTGAAGCATAGTTGGAGGCCCATATTAAGTTGCAGTATGTAAAATGCAAACCCATACTGGAGAGAATATATAACGGGTTAACTAGTGAATAGTAGAGTTGAGAGCGAATGGATTTAGGAAGAACATGGGATGCCCTGGACAAAATGCCAATATTTTTTGCAACTTTTGTTGAGATAAATTTGATGTGATCAGTCCAAGTCAAATGTTGATCAACGTAAACGCCAAGGAATTTTGTCGATATGACTTGGGGTGAAACTGACTCGTTAATTGATAGCACGACGGAGCCTACAGGTGGTGATTTTTTCTTAGGTGATCTAAATAGGATAAAAGAGGTTTTTTTCAAATTTAAAGACAATTTATTTGCTGCAAACCATTTAGAGACCAATTGAAGTTCAGCATTAACAATTTGAGGTGCACCATGATACTCTAGCTCTAGTCTGAACTGGGTTAAAGTTAAATATGAAGCATGGGAAATTTGGGTTAAAGTCATGGTAAAGTCATAAAAGCAATTTGAAAAACTATAACTTTTAAAAAAGTTATGCACGAAATATATGAAGGGGGGTCTGGCCAGACCCCCCTTGTTCAGATTAGGGTTAAACACCTTCAATGCGTATGATTCCAATGGTATTAATTTGGAGAAGAGTAACTATACAGTATACACGCTAAGATTGTTCAGACTAGAGCTAGAGTATCATGGTGCACCTCATCGTGAGAATATTCGACGCCAAAATGGTCTTATATATATATGACCACAAACTGGTGATTAACAACGGACATTTATTACCAATGAATCAATGGGTACATATTATGCTTACACAGTTATGTATGTAAATATAATATACATAAATGTATATATTATGGGTATAATATATACCCATAATATTTACATTTATATATATATATATATATATATATATTTGATGTTGTGAGTGAGAAGACATTCTCCAAACTACAATACGGAAGCATACTTGTCATTTTATTGCAATTACGACGCACATTACTTGACAAGCGTTTTGTGGTTCTTATATCAAAGATGCCTGCACAAATAAAGTTTTATAAATCGAACATAATTATTATAGATCAGAAATTTTATTCATTATCCTGTTTAAATGATCATGTGGTTGCATTCCTGCATAGAACTTAACGATGAACTGTTTGATTGAAGAACTGATTAGGAAAAGATTTGCTGAAAGTGTGATGCTTCTTATTCACACATGCTGCTTCAGATATCTATGTAAACTACAGAAACTACATGTTTATGTATGGTGTTTTTTCAGTAGGCAATCTGATTTTTCAGATCACCATAACGACGAAAAGCTTCCTGACATATGCTTATCTGACGTTTATTTGGTTTCTTGCCAGCATGGGTTTGTGTTTACATGTTTACTGCTTTGAGAAAATGATTTCTGACATAGGCCCTAACTTACATTTTTATGGTTTCTCTCCAGAATGGGCTTCCATGTGACTTTTCATGTTACAACCTTGGGAAAATGATTTCTGACATAACTGACATATGTATGGCTTTTCTCCAGTATGGGTTCTCATGTGTCTTTTCAGACCACCAGCTACAGCAAATGATTTCTGACATAAATGACACATGTATGGTTTCTCTCCAGTATGGGTCCTCATGTGTCTTTTCAGAATACCATCATAAGCAAATGATTTCTGACATAACTGACAGTCATATAGCTTCTCTCCGGTGTGGCTTTTCTTGTGCTTTTTCAGAGTACCAGCTTCAGTAAATGATTTATGACATAGCCAGCATATGTATGGTTTCTCTCCAGTATGGAATTTTAAATGTGCATGCAGATGACCGCATTGAGTAAATAATTTCTGACATAACTGACATCTGTAAGGTTTCTCTCCAGTATGGGTTTGCATGTGTTTTTTCAGAGTACCTGCTTCAACAAATGATTTTTGGCAAACCAAACATATGTATGGTTTATCTCCAGTGTGGGATTTCAAATGTGTATGCAGATTACCCCATTGAGTAAATAATTTCTGACATAACTGACATCTGTATGGTTTTTCTCCAGTATGGATCCTCATGTGGCTTTTCAGATCACTATTATGCATGAATAATTTCGGACACAACTGACATTTATATTGTTTCTCTCCAGTGTGGGTTTTCATGTGAATTTTCAGATTAGAACCTTGGGTAAATGATTTCTGACATAACTGACATTTGTATGGTTTCTCTCCAGTATGGGTTTTCATATGAGTTTTCAGATTATCATTTTGGGTAAATGATATTTGACATAACCGACATTTATATGGTTTCTCTCCGGTATGGGTTCTCATGTGTGTTTTCAGAACACACGCTTGTGTAAATGATTTCTGACATAATTGGCATTTATATGGTTTCTCTCCAGTATGGGTTTTCATGTGACTTTTCAGATTACCACCTTGGGTAAATGAGTTCTGACACAAATGACATTTGTATGGTTTCTCTAAAGTATGGGTTCTCATGTGTCTTTTCAGAAAACTGGATTCAGTAAATGTTTTCTGACATAACTGACACTTGTACGCTTTCTCTCCAGTATGGGTTCTCATATGTCTTTTCAAATCACCACCTTGGGTAAATGATTTATGACATATCTGGCATTTGTATGGTTTCTCTCCAGTATGGCTTCTCATGTGAATTTTAAGACTACCACCTTGGGTAAATGATTTATGACATATTTGACATGTGTATGGTTTCTCTCCAGTATGGGTTCTCATGTGAATTTTCAGACTACCAGCTTCAGTAAATGAGTTTTGACACAATTTACACTTGTATGGTTTCTCTCCAGAATAGGATATCATGTGACGTTTCAGACCACCACCTTGGTTACATTGATTATTTGACATAACTGACAAATGTATTGGAATCTTTCCAGGATGGATCCACAAGTGTACTTTCAGACTGCGCTTGTGAAAAATGTTCTGGCATAACTATCATTTGTGTGGCTTCTCTCCAGTATTGTCTCTCATGTGTGGTTTCAGATTACAGCCTGCGAGAAATATTGTTTTATAAGACATAACTGACCTTTATAGTATCTCTTTGAAGAACAAGTTCTCAGTCTTTTCTCAGACCACATTAATAAAATATAAAAAACTCCTCACAAAACTACATCTATTTTGTTTAATTCGAGTTCTCATGTCTGTTCAGTACAGTTAATGATTTCCGATATAACTTACATTTGAAAGTATATCTCTCCTAGGTGCATCTTATGATCACTATATCGAGTACATTATTTTTGACATTTAAACTGCATTTTGCATGGTTACTAAGCAGTCTGAATTCTCACAAGTCCTATCAGTTCACTATTATGTGTAAATCATTTTTGACATAACTAGAATTTTAATGGTTGCTCTCCAGTAAGCTTTCTCATAGGCGCACGGAGCATTGGACTTCAAGCATATAAATCATGACGTAAAAAATGCCAGTGCTGCAGTTCTTAAGCAAAACTGGTTCTTATGTGGCTTTTTAATCGCCAAAACGTGCAGTGACTTTTTCGGATTTCTATAACTTTTCATCTTGAATAGTATCCATTTGAGAGCAAGTATTTTCAGAGAATTCTCCGCTTTGGTTGATGCACCTGTAACTTCTCGTGTGTTTGATTCTGAAGTACTGGTAGCAGTTCCTTAAATTTGCAGTAAAATAAGAATTTGTCCAAAAGAGAAACAATTAACTCTGTGGTCAAATATGAAAGGCATCAATTTCTGCGGAAAGCGTAATCTTTTGTTCGTGTACTGTATCAATGTTAAGTGATCACTCTAGTGTTGCCTTTGATGAAGATCAACGAGATGCAAGGCTTTCTCCAATGACCATATATGTACTGATACTTTAGCCATAACACTTTAGTCTTCATGCACTTGTTAAAAATCTTCCTGCATCTAGTAAGATGAAAAACATTAGACTGTTTTATGACAAGAAAACTATTTTATCATTTTAAAGCCAATGACTAATATCAGTCTCACTGAGGTAAGACTGATTTCTATCTTCATACGAATTAATAGCTGATTCACACACTAATTGTGCAGGAAGTTTCAGTATTTCAATTCCTAATAATTATTATGGCCATAAATAGATACCGGGTGGAATTGTAGTTTGCATTGTCTAACTATCTTAATCATCATTTACTATCTTAATTGGGTAAATACCCATTTTAACGTCGTAAATTATTTTCATGTGAAATTAAATCGTCGCATCAGAATGACATACACAACAATAATTTCCGACGAAATAGAAGCGGGATTTCTCACGTGAGGGTCGGTTAGGGCTCAGGTTAGGCGCCGTGAGGGTCGGTTAGGGTTAGTGTTAGGGTTAGTGCAGTCATTATGCTGAAATTGAAGCTGGAATGATAAACAATAAGTATCAATGAAATAGATGAAAAATATTCACTTACGAAATAGAAGTGGGATTTATTGGACAAATTGTTGCATAAACAGAAGCTGGATGAATGAGAAGGAGTCTTGGTAAACTAGAAGTTGGATTTATTCAACATAGGAACGCTGCAACGTTACTTCTTGGGGGTCGTAAAACCCACACCGGTTTCCTATCATCCAGCTTCCATTTCACCGACAGATAACCTTCATCCAGCTTATATTTCAAGCGCATGAAAGCGGAAATGCGTACGCTAAGAAATAATAACCGCTGAAAATGAAACCGCTAGAAAAACGCTAAAAAAATAATTTACGACGTTAAAATGGGTTTTTACCCTTAATTGGCCCATCATAGAGACTGGATCAATTAAGTTTGTGTCTCAAACTCTCAATAGAAGCTGAAGTTGGAAGAAAAACAGTTTCCTTGAATGGAAACTGGATTGATTAAAGTTGAAATGGATATTGCATAATCATGCAATTAAGCAATGTCCATTAAGCAGGAATTATTATCACCAATCCAACCTGAACATGAAACAGCATCTACGAGAAACAATGGCGTCCATTTCTAGGGGACTTTCAACCATTAGCCTACCGTCCATCACTGACTCAAACTTTAATCTCTAACTATAATTAGCAACAGCAGCACTGACCGAAACTTCCATTGGAAACGTGTGAGGGGACTTTATTTTAAAACTGTGACTAATAGAAATTGACCATTTGTCGCATAATAAAATACTATTACACGGAAATGTGACAAAAACGTCCGATCGCACAAAATGGCGAGCGAAACTAGATGCGCATTCTGTTCAGGGTTGCTAGGTTTAAGGAAAACCTTGACGCTAGATCAGGTCAAAAATTCGCCAAAAATCGCGATATGAAAATTAATGGCTCATAAACATTGTTTTTGCTCCAGGTAACAGATCAACAGAAATGTACAATGAAAAAAGCAAACACAGAACATTAATTGAAGAAACTAATGAAGACGTTGATGAATTGGTTAGAAAAGGCCTACAGTAAATATGCATAGGCTTATAATAGTTTATTGCTTTAATAAAATTACGTATGCGTAAAATTACTTCATCTCATAATCAAGGTCATCATCGTGATTCATCGTTCCAACCTAACGCTCTTAAGTGGCCCTGGCTAGCGGTGACTTGTCCCTCTGCTTGTTATCATCAAAGGCATAGGCCTATTTTGACCAAATGCCCTACTTCGGATTATAAAGGCGTCCAGCATATTGTAATTGTTAGCTTTAACCCTCAGGCTACCAAGATTTTTTGTGACACGGACTACCAAGGGGGTGGTTACTAGGGTGGAGTGAAAATAATTTTTTTCTGAATTTCAATTAGCTAGATATGCCAAAAGGTGCCAATAGATCAATAGAACACTGTGTAAAAATTACAAAATTTTTGATTAAAGTCTTGATCGCCCTCCGCAACTTTTTATTTTGCAATAGGCCTACCAAGCGACATCAGCAAAACGATATAGGAAGATTAGTGTCTACACTCTAAACAGAGTCTACACTCTACAGTCTACACACTGTATATAGTGTACAGGGTGGGCCATAAATGATCCCCATCCTATGGTTTCCCCCCCATAATTTTATCGTGGCCAAAAGTAACCCAAGCTCTAACCCTAACAGAAAACAATAGCTCTAACCCTAACAGAAACCCTAACCCTAGCTGTAACCCTAAGAGAAACCCTATCTCTAGCTCTAACCCTAACAGAAACCCTAACCCTAGCTCTAACCCTAACAGAAACTCTAGGTCTAAACCTAACAGAAACCCTAACCCTAACCCAAGCTCTAACCCTAGGAGAAACTCCAACCCTAGCTCTAACCCTAACAGAAACCCTAGGTCTAACCCTAACAGAAACCCTAACCCTAGCTCTAACCTTAACAGAAACCCTAAATTTTGCTCTAACCCAAACATGGATAGGGTTTCTGTTAAGGTTAGAGCTAAGGTTAGGGTTTCTATTAGGGTTAAAGCTAGAGTTAGGGTTTTCGTTAGAATTAGAGTTACGGTTAGAGTTTCTGATAGGGCTAGAGCTAGGGTTAGGATTTCTGTTAGGGTTAGAGCTAGGGATAAGGTTTCTGTTAGGGTTAGAGCTAGGGTTAGGGTTTCTGTTAAGGTTAGAGCTAGGGTTAGGGTTTCTGCCAGGGTTAGGGCTAGGTTTAGAGTTTCTGTTAGGGTTATAGCGAGGATTAGGGTTTCTTTTAGGGTTAGAGCTAGGGTTAGGGATTCTGTTAGGATTAGAGCTGGGGTTATAGGATTTCTATTAGGGTTAGAGCTAGGGTTAGGGTTTCTGTTAGGGTTAGAGCTAGGGTTAAGGTTTCTGTTAGGGTTAGAGCTAGGGTTAAGGTTCCTGTTACGGTTAGGGCTAGGGTTAGGGTTTCTGTTAGAGTTACAGCTGTTGTTTTGGTTTCTGTTAGGGTTAGAGCTAGGGCTAGGGTTTCTGTCAGGGTTAGAGCTAGGTTTAGAGTTTCTGTTAGGATTTGAGCTAGGGTTAGGGTTTTTTCTATTAGGGTTAGAGCTAGGGTTAGGGATTATGTTAGGATTTGAGCTAGGGTTAGGGTTTCTATTAGGGTTAGTGCTAGAGATAGGGTTTCTGTTATGGTTAGGGTTATGGTTTCTCTTAGAGTTAGAGCTTGGGTTAGGGTTCCTGTTAGGGTTAGAGCTAGGGTTAGGGTTTCTTTTAGAGTGGGTTTTTGTTATGGTTATAGCTATAGGGTTAGGGTTTCTCTTAGGGTTACAGCTAGAGATAGGGTTTCTGTTATGGTTAGAGCTAGGATTAGAGTTTCTGTTAGGGTCAGAGCTATTGTTTTGGTTTCTGTTAGGATTAGAGCTTAATTGGGTTACTTTTGGCCACGATAAAATTATGGGGGGGAAACCATAGGATGGGGATCATTTATGGCCCACCCTGTACACTATATACAGTGTGTAGACTGTAGAGTGTAGACTCTGTGTAGAGTGTAGACACTAATCTTCCTATATCGTTTTGCTGATGTCGCTTGGTAGGCCTATTGCAAAATAAAAAGTTGCGGAGGGCGATCAAGACATTAATCAAAAATTTTGTAATTTTTACACAGTGTTCTATTGATCTATTGGCACCTTTTGGCATATCTAGCTAATTGAAATTCAGAAAAAAATTATTTTCACTCCACCCTAGTGGTTACCACCCCCGGATTTTGGGTTTGGTTCGAGATATCATAACTTGTAATACACCACTGGATTCAGCATTCATTTCTGTGAATGAAATTGAAGCTAGATACATCATGAAACACATGAATGAAAGACATCAATCCAGCTTCCATTTCTCAAGCATTTGTCCCCAATCCGGCTTCCTTTTCTCAAGTTTTGTTCTTCACTAGAGCTGTGTTTCAGCTACAAAAAAATACACCCTCTATTTCAGCAAAAATACTATCATCCAGCTTCAATTTTTGTAAACCATTTTGTCCGGCGCTGTAAAGATGTCTTTCAGATAGAACAGTGCAATTCAAGGTACCACGACAAAACGGAAGCTGGATTTATGAACACGTTCTTGTTTAAATGGAAGCTGGAATGACGAAATTAGTCTTGCTTAAATTGGAACTGGATTGATGAAAACATTCTTACTTAACGACAACATCAGACAGACATCTATTAATGAAATAGAAGCTGGATTTATGATTTTGTTTATCTTAAATAGAAGCTGGATTTTCATTCATGTATTTCGACATGCCTCCATGTATACATAAATTTTATAATTAATTGCTTTTAATCTTCAGAAACGTAAAAAATAAGTCCTTATCTAAGTAGCGCGTTAAAGTTTATTCGCTAGAGGACAGGACATACTTTGCTAAGCTCATCATTTCTGTCGTTAGAGCGAAACACTTTCATCGGTCGCCATTTTGTGATGAAGACAGTTACTGTAAACACCAGATTGCGGAGAAATTCTGCTTTAGTCATACACGTGGTGTTTTCTATAATTGTTTACGTATAATTCAGTGGATAAAGACGCTTAAGTTAATGACTAATGACAGATCGGTCATCAAGGCTGAATAGCTTCAGTACTCGTCTAACGACAAGTGGTCTCCGGACAATTCGTCTAACGACAACTGGTCTACTGACAACTTATCCAGCGCTTGAGAAATGGAAGCTGGATGATAGTTTTAAGAGGTGAAATAGAAGTTGGATTGATGAAAAAACGCAAGAGAAATGGAATCTGGATGATGGTTCTTTTACAGGTGAAATAGAAGCTGGATTGACGAAAATAACGCATGATAAATAAAAGCTGGCTGAAGGTATTTTTAGATTTGACGTAGAAATAGGTGCATGTTGGAATACATAAATGAAAATCATCAATCCAGCTTCCATTTAAGCAAAAAAAAATTCGTAAATCCAGCTTCTATTTCATCAATACTATTCGTCAGTAGACCAGTTGTCGTTAGACCAACTGTCCGGAGACGAGTTGTCGTTAGACGAGTTGTCGGTAGACCAGTTGTCGTGGAACCGTTTTGGTATACCAAGGCTGAATAGCTTCAGTATTTCTTCTTAGAGTTTCTTTGTATACTTTGATAATGGCTTCTATTAGCAGTTGAAGCATGAATCCTTCTTGTAAGCATCTGAAATGCAAGCTGAAATGAAACTATCATTAATGTTGGACACTGGACATTGTTGGTGTTGGAAAACCTATGACATCAGCAGTTGTAGCACTTTTTAGAAATTCAATGAGTGCAAGGAAAACCACGTATCATGCTTATCAACTTAATACTACAACATTGTCGTGTATAAGATGATTTGAAAGGCTGAAAAGGCGAATTCAAATCAAGTTTAAACCAAACAGATGATAGTTATTTCTGAACACGTTTTGCAAAGGTTGTCATCTAAGAGCTTTGGAGAGAAACCTGTACTTTAGAAAGCAATGATACAATCGATTGTTTGAGTGACCTGATGGCGAATATGAGAACCGATATGAGAGAAAAACATTGCAATTGCCAGATATGTGGGAAATCATTTGCTTCTCACAATTATCTGAAAATCCACATGCGAATACATACTGGAGAGAAATCTTACAGGTGTCAGCAATGTGAAAAATCATTTAACCGTAGTAGTGTTATGAAAATGCACATGAGAACGCATACTGGAGAGAAACCTTTCAGGTGCCAGCTATGTCGGAAATCATTTGCTGATCTCACCTATCTGAAAACACACATGAGATTGCATACTGGGGAAAAACCATACAAGTATCAGCTGTGTGTGAATTCATAAGTGCAATATTTTAGCCTAATAATGAGTTTTTTGAATTTTTTTGTATGTGGCAGCCATCTTTGAAGTTGCGAGTTTTTTGTCAAAATTCGGCTGTTTTGGTTTTTTGGTTTACACAAAAGGAAAGAAATTTAATATTTTAAAAGTGCATATGGGATTTAAGTGTTACACAATATAGCAACTACTGTGCCAAATGTGAATTTAAAAATCAAATGTTTTGGAGTAGAAATGTTTGGGGAAAATGTGATGTTCCCAAATGGGAACAATGGGCACATCAGGTACTGTGTTCCCATTTGGGAACATGGTAGAGAAATACATAACTTAGTCATTGAAAACTCCACATCGAGTTCGCTACTGCCATCAGTATTCATTCATTCAGTTATTCATTCATTCACTGAATCATTACAACAATTTATATAGCGCCCTTCCGATTTTTTCTGAAGAAAAATGAGATTATTAGGTAATCGCCTTCTTTGTCTCAGTGTAAATTGCATTTTCCCAGATGCCACACTGTCAGGGTAAGTTATCCTTACCAGTAGTGATTGTCATGATACAGTCTTATGCAGATACATGTAGCATGTGTGATGACATTGAGCAGTTTGGTCACTTAGTGAAGGCTTCCAATGCAGTGTATCCAATAATGAGAGACAGAGAGACAAATCAATATTCTAAATATTTAGAGTGCCTACCCATAAGCTAAATGCACATATACATACAAACAAACAAACAAAGGAAACATATATACATGTATGCATAAATACATAGATGCATACATACATACATACATACATACATACATACATACATACAGACACATACATACATATTGCATTTACATACATACATATATCCATATATACATACATACACACTTATACATACATAGATACATAATACATACGAGGGTTGATCAATAAGTAATGAGAAAAATATATTAGACAGCTGTTTTTGGCAGAATTTTTATTTTTATTTACTAGCTTACTTATTTAGCAGAGTTTTTATTTTTAAATGGTCACGTGGGCCATTACTGTGGTTGCTAGGCAACCGCCGGAAGCCGTCTACCCAGCGGCTGTTGTAAATAATGGATAAAAACGAGAAACGTGCGGTTATTAAATATTCGCATTTAAAAGGATTGACTCAAAATGAGATTGCAACGGACATGAAGAAGGTTTTAGGGAACAATGACCCTTCATAGGCTACAGTCTATTGGTGGGTAGCTGAATTTAAACGCGGTAGGCAATCAACTGAAGACGAGCACCGGTCTGGCCGCCCTATTGAGACCTGTACCAACGAAAACGTCCAATTCGTCCAGGATCTGATACAGAAAGATCGGCGGGTTAATATTAGAAATGTAGAAGATTGTTTGAAGTTGTCGTACGACACAACCCATCATAATTATTATTACAGACATTTTGGGGTACAACAAGGTCTGTGTTCGATGGGTTCCACGAATGTTAACGCATGAAAACAAGCAAGTCCGACTAACAACTTCTCGCGAAAATCTCTACCTTTTTAGAGAAGACCAGGCAAAGTTTCTACGCAGATATGTCACTATGGATGAGACTTGGGCTCACCACTTTGATCCCGAGACAAAACTGCAGATTATGGAGTGGAAGCACGTCGATTCCCCGACACCGGTCAAATTCCGCAAAATTGCATCAACGGGTAAAGTTATGGCATCCGCATTTTGGGACAGAGAAGGTATTTTGATGATTGACCACTTGGAGCGTGGAAAGACTATCACGGGTGTCTACTATGCCCAGTTAATCCGAAAACTTCGCGTGGCTATTAAGGAAAAATGTCGAGTGGGGTCAGCTAATCTGACCCCACTTGACCCTAAAGTGACTTGAGGTCGACTTGAAGTCATATTGGCCTAAGCCTACCAATGAATAATGAGGTCTCAACTCTTAATTGATGCATGGATTTGTTAAAGTTTTATCAAGCCCATTTCAGGTTTTTGGTTTTCAGTTTGAGTATAGTTTTGTGATGCTTTGGGCCAATCTAGTAGCCTAGACCATGCCGCCATGCGACGGCAAATTATTAGACCTATAAAATAATTTTACCTTGTCCATTGTCTGTGATCATTCAGATTACACTCATTATTATTATTATTTAGTATTTTTGTTAACCCGTTGGAGGTGAGGTGACGCATTGTAACGTTAGAGGTGAGGTGGGGTCTGACAAACTCCAACACATATTTTTTTTATTTTGAAGTCGCGATATCAAATGGAAAACATTAATTTGAGTTAAACTATTCTTCTATGATCAATTATCAACTAAACAGGCGATTATCACGAACAAACATCTGTTTTCAATCCTTATTAGATGGCCAGAAGGGGAACCCATCAATTGTGTACTTTGCCCGTGTATGTTCGGTTTGTACACGAAAAATCGCAATTTCCTTCCAATATACATTAAAATTTAAAAAAACTGTTCGTTCAAAATTCCTGAAATTTTTGTAGAGTGTCCGTATTTCATATTCACAAAGGTATAGAAAAATAATCCAAGCTGGTTTGACGTTTTCCACCAAAAAAATAAAGTAGAATACCTCTGGGGTGTGTCACACCCCACCTCACCTCCAACGGGTTAATAATATTAATCTATATATATATATATATATATATATATATATATATATATATATATATATATATATATATATATAAATCTAACCGCGTTTGGCACCTGATGAAAGATCTCCGAACTTTCTTCATTGATTGCTTTCGAAACTTCACCAAAACGTTTAGTTCCAACACGGCCGGGTTTGCAGAATGCTTTTTGGCAAAAAGCGCAATCTTTTAAGCTAACAAAGCAACTTTGCAAATTCCGCCGTTTTCAACACATAGCCTACGCCCGTCAATAAGCCTTGCATACCAATTCGGGCAAGTTTGTTCCGTAAATTTCTTTAGCGCATTTCATTACGGCCTTCGCATTTCATTACGGCCTTCTTGCTCAAGCGTTTTATGGCGTGATCCGCGTCGCCATCGCGGAGGGGGAGGGGGAGGGGAAGTCTTTTTTGCCACTGCAACGCGTGGCTGGGTACAGCTAGTATTAAAATAAATTTGTAAAACGCGCAAGGTCTAATATAAAATGGGGGACCGTGGACTGGTTTCACTGAATGGCGTTTTATGATAGGCTTCATCTGTAATAGATCGGCAGACGGCAGTCTGCACGTTAGCGTATATACCGGTAAAATAATCAGTAGGCTAGGCATATAGGCTTAATTAACAAAGATCTCATTAATTCTTGTAAGCACACTACAAATGCTGCTCAACCCTCGAGTGCCCAAGGGGGGGGGGTCCGACCGCACCCCAGGCCTGTTTTACCCGGATAACTTTTTAGAGGCTATTAATCTGCAAAAATGCTTTTAGGTATTCCTAGACCAACCATTTGGGCATAGAATGGTATATTTTTCGTGAGTATTGTCCTACCCTGTACCCCACAATCACAGCATATACTAAGGGTACCGCATGATATTCGGCTGATATTCACACACGCGTATAGGCTTCCTTCGGCAAATAACGCAAACAAACATAAAATGTGTCACGACTTTATTACACTATTATTTTACACCAGGTGGTGCAAATATAATATAAGATACATCAATCGATTGCAAATTCATTTGGGATTACATAGAACCAACTTCTGTTACGATATTTCAATCCTTTCTCAAGAAATTAGCATGAAAACGCTGGGGTCCACGCGGACCCCCTCCCCGCTTGGGCCTTCGTGTACCAAAAATTACCTTGGGCACTCAAGTGTTAAATAATTATTGTTCTGAACTTACGATCAATGGTTTTAAGTGACAAATTTGACTATGTTTGTGTGTCAAGTCGGTTTAAGTCGACTTGGGGTAAAAACAACTTCAAGTGACTTAATTCTCTCTACACAATTCGACTTGGGGTCAGTTGCGGTGACCAGAAACGACCCGACCCGACTTGGGATGACCAAGTCGACTGGGGTCGACTTATTGGGGTCGACTCCCAGGTCTATATCTAGGTATGTATGCATGCATGCATGTATTACATACATACACAATTACACATGAATTAGAATACATAAAACACATACAATGTCATACATGCATATTGCACACATACATACATACATACATACATACATACATACATACATACATACATACATACATACATACATACATACATACATACATACATACATACATACATACATACATACATACATACATACATACATACATATACATACATACATACATACATACATACATACATACATACATACATACATACATACATGCATGCATACATACATAAGACATACATACATACATGCATGCATACATACATACATATATGCATTGCATACATACTTATATACATGCATAGCATTGCATACATATGCATAAATATATGTAGACATATATAGATATATACATGTACATGCATACATATAAATATATAAATGTATGCATACATACATGTACATATTACATACATTACATATTACATGTAGCTTTGAGCCTAATAATATGGGTAGGCACTGTAAAATGTGTTGGATTGTTTGAATAATTATGTTGTTCAGTTGCAGAATAACACCTTTGACATGGCAATTCTATCATTTTCACTTTGTTATGACGTCTGATAGCTAGTAACATCAACAATTATGTCTCTATTTTCCACAATCAAAGCATACTGTGTGCTGTTGATACAAAAATAACTGTGAAGTTACTGAAAACCCAGCAAATTGAACACGTCATATGTGATGAATTTGCATGGTGTTCCCAAATGGTAATACAGTACCATTTGTGCCCATTGTTCCCAAATGGGAACCGCTCGCCATCTAGCGGCCAATAGCTGAATTATATAAATTAATGTTCCCTGGACCTTACATTAGCATCATTAGTCACATTTTGAATTATCATAAAGATTGGTCATCGGGGTAGGCTTGGGCTCTAATGGGTTTTAGTTAAGCTCGTGAAACGTAAAAAAATAAGTCTTTATCTGAGTAGGCCCACCGTTACGGTAGCGCGTTAGATTTTATTCGCTAGAGGACAGGACATACTTTGCTAACCTCGTCCTTTCTGTCGTTAGAGCGAAACACTTTCATCGCTCGCCATTTTGTGTTAATGACAGCAAAGACCAGATTGTGGAGAAATTCTGCTCTAGTCATGCACTTGGTGAGTTTTCTGTAATTGTTTACGCATAGTTCAGTGGATAAACACGTTTAAGTTATGATTAATGATAGATAGGTCAATTAGAGAGTTGATTCCGCATAATATTATTTTACCCCATTCCGTAGACAACGTGCATCACGTTTAATATTAGACCGCCAGAAGTCGTTAGATGTAGTTCTTGGTCATGCAAAATACTAAAATAGTTGTTTACTCCGGTAAAGTGTATTTTAGCGACGTAAATTATTCGCTCGTTACGTTTAATCCATTGAACTTCGGTAATCCCGCAGTTGAGCGTCGTTAATTTTTTTAATAGCTCAAAAAGCGACGTAAATTATTCGTAATGACGTGCAATGGTCTAACTCATCTAAATTGATCTAATAGCATACTTAAAATTTGGTAAGGATACGAATATTGACAGAAAATTTGTTTTTATGATGCCACATTTCATCAATTTTCATCAATATAACTTTTATTTAATTTAAATTTATTGTTCATCAATCTAGCTTCAATTTCAGCAAGATTGTCTTAACCCTATCGCCCCTGAGCTCCCACAGCAAAAGTGAGATAACCCTAACGCCCCACGCGAAAACGCCTATAACCCTGAGCTCCCTGGCAAAAAATCACTAACTTCGGAATGCATGTAAACTGAAATTTCACTGTATCTGATAGGAAGTCTGATATATAATTAAAGGTTTATGATAGCTAGCTAATATTTTAGCACTAGAATTGCACTTTACTGTATTTTTAGTGCCAGAATTGCACTTTACAACCCAATAATTATAGGCTATGCCACCATCGCGAATGCACAAGAATGTACCAAATAATGCTTGTTGTAGTGACGTCCTCATTACTTTCCGATTCAACAGATTCATCTCCACTGTTGTCACTGCCTGTAATTCTTACTGTAGGCCTAGCCTATACCTGTCCAAGGGCATACCGTTTTCAACTAAATGTTTTCTTCGCAACAGATGTTTCATTCGAACTGCTAGATATAATACTTTGCGTTTCAACATTTTCAACGGCTGTGGTCGTGTTTATTTATGCTACTCCACTGCATGAAACTCATTTGAAATTGACCTTCAAGTGACGTAATTAGACTAAAAGTACGTCACTTTCTGCCTGAGTCAATGCTGGATTGAAATAAACATACCTAATTACCATAACCGTTATACAAGCCATGCGGGGATGACGTATAGACGCAATGCCGAAATATCGGCCTTACGGGAATAAGATAAAGACGATCAAGCCGATATATCGGCCTTACGGGGATAAGATAAAGACGGTCAAGCCGAAATATCGGCCTTACGGGGTGAGAGGGTTAATTAATCCCTCTTCTATCTCAATAGAAAGTAATTTCATCAATCCGACTTCTATTTAGAAAGAACTCTTTTCGTCAATCCGACTGGTACTCGACTAATGCTGAAACCCATGCAATGGCAAATAATTTACCATACTAAAATACACGTTTACCTAAGAAAATAATTCATTTCAAACCAATTTGCAAGGTAACCGTTGTATGTCGTTATATCTAATTGTGTGAAATTTTGACGAAATGGCTATGTACGGAGCTGGTTTCGAATTAATTAATTCATTCATTATTAGAATTTATATAGTGCCCCTTCAAGAAATTACTCAGAGGCGCTCCCCACCCAGCCACGACTAAAGAAAAAAATTTAAGGGACTTAACAAATAAAGATTGACTGGTGAAGGAGATGCCTAAGCGCAGAACACAAGAGAAGAAGATTTCACCATATCATATCTTTAGATACTCGGGAAATGACTTTTATTAAGAGACGAAACATGAATATTTCTTGTAGGCATCTGAAATGCAAGGTGAAATGGAGTCATCATTAATGTGATACACTGGACATTGTTGGCGTTGGAAAGTTACTGATATGAACAATTACAGGACTTTGTAGAAAGTCAACTGACTGCATGGAACACAGCAGCTCGTGCTTAGCAGTCACACCCAAACGTTGCCTTGAACATGACGATTTTAAAGGCCAATCAAGCATAAACCAACGGACGATAATTATTTTAGAAACAGTCTTGCGAAAGTTGTCATCTGAGAGCTCCTAAGATAACCTGTTCTGGAGAAAGCAGTGATACAATTGATTGTTTTAGTGACTTGATGGCGAATACGAGAACCGATATGAAAGAAAAACAGTGCAATTGCCAGATATGTGGGAAATCATTTGCTTGTCACAATTATCTGAAAATCCACATGCGAATACATACTGGAGAGAAACCTTACAGTTGTCAGCAATGTGAAAAATCATTTAATTGTAGTAGTGATATGAAAATCCACATGAGAATACATACTGGAGAGAAACCTTACAGGTGCCAACAATGTGAGAAATCATTTAATAATGGTAGTGCTCTGAAAAGGCACATGCGAACACATACTGGGGAAAAGCCATACCGGTGCCAACTATGTCGGAAATCATTTGCTGATCAGGGTTATCTAAAGACGCACATGAGGCGCCATTCTGGGGAAAAACCATACAGGTGTCAGCTGTGCGATAATTCGTTCACTGAAGGTGGTGCACTGAAAAGGCACATGAGAACCCATACTCGTGAAAAATCACACAGATGCCAGCTATGTTGGAAATCATTTGCTTGTCGCTCTGATCTGACAGTCCATATGAGAACACATACTGGAGAGAAACCTTACAGGTGCCCGCGATGTGAGAAATCATTTAATTATAGTAGTGTTATGAAAATGCACATGAGAACCCATACCGGTGAAAAATCACAGAGATGCCGGTATTGTGAGAAGTCATTTTCTGAATGTAGTTATCTGAAAAGGCACATGAGAATCCATACTGGTGAAAAACCATACAAGTGTCAGCTGTGCAAGAAATCATTTGGTCTAAGTGGTACACTAAAAATGCATATGGGAACCCATACTGGGGAGAAGTCACACAGATGCCAGCTTTGTCGGAAATCATTTCTTAATCAAGGCTATCTGAAAACGCACATGAGAGTCCATTCTGGAGAAAAACCATACAGGTGCCAGCTATGCCAGAAATCATTTGGTCAAGGTGGTAGTCTGAAAAAGCACATGGGAACCCATACTGGAGAGAAACCATACAGGTGCCAGCTGTGTGAGAAGTCATTTTCTCAATGTAGTTATCTGAAAATGCATGTGAGAAGACATACTGGCGAAAAGCCATATATGTGCCAGATATGCCAGAAATCATTTGCTGGCCACAGTAATCTGAAGAGGCACATGAAAACACATACTGGGAAGAAACCACACAAGTGCCAATTATATGAGAAATCATTCCATCAAAGTAGTAATCTGAAGAAGCACACGATAATCCATTCTGTTCAAAGTGAGTTTTGTTATGAAGGATTCACAACGAGTGGACATCTAAAGAAACACAGAAGAACTCATGCAGCAGAGAATCAACTCTCAAGCAATGCATCGATTGTGAAGAGCTGTTCTACAGTGGAGCAGTTTAAACTGCATGTAAGAACCCAGCCACAGAATCTTAAGATTGGAAATGAATATATTACAAACCTTTCTGATCGTTTTATCACATTAAGTAGTGCAGGTGTTTGCAATGAGCCAAATGAAGATTTCTCAAAGAACATATATCTGAATTCATGTGGAAAAGCAAGTCAGTTACAGCGAATTAAAGATGTAAAATGTCTTCATATAAACAAAGACCAAACTTCTGTGGATACAAATGCATCTTTGTCAAAATGTTTTGGGTGTGGAATCTGTGACGAATTGTTTGAAATGGAAAACGAATTTCTAGAGCATTGTTCAAGCCACCAATTTTCTCCACCTAGTGACATTCTTTGCAGACCTGCGTTGAATTAGGATTGCACATACAGTTGAAAATAGCCTCTAGATTAGTGGTGCACAACGTCCGGCTGGAGGCCACATCCGGCTGGAGGCTCTGATCCATTCTTTCAACTGCCGTTTTCAAAACTTTGAACAGTCCAGACAGCAGATGCAAATCTTTGCAGATCCCTTTGCTGTTTCAATGGACAATGTCATCAGATTACCAGTTGGAACTTATTGATCTCCAGTCATCTGATGCAATGCATGCTGCTTACAGAGACAAAACTTTGCTTAACTTTTACAAGTCTCTTCCAGCGACATTTATTAATCTGAAGGACAATGCTCTTGTTCACGCAAGCATGTGTGGAAGCACCTATCGTTGTGCACAGACATTTTAACAGATGAAGCTGAACAAAAATAGCACACGGAATCAACTATCTGACGACCATCTTGAAGAAATTCTGTCTGTCAACAACAAACATTCAACCTGACAATCATCTCTAACTCTAAGCTAGTTGCAGAAATGCAGCCGCAACTATCACACTGACGGTGTCACGACAACTGGTCTACAGACAACTCGTCTAACGACAAGTGGTCTCCAGACAATTCGTCTACGACACCTGGTCTACGACACCTGGTCTACGACAACTGGTCTACCGTAAGGCCTTGTGTCACGTATCAAAATGACACAAAAATTACTGCTCTAGCTTAATTCTCACCGAAGACAATAATAAGGAAATAAGTGATATAATTTGATTAACTAATTAATTTAATTTAATTAGTTAAACTGTTGAGTAATAATAGTAATCAGCATTGAGGTGATTTTCCAAGATATTGAGTTTGATACATCATCTCAAAGCCTTGTACCACGCGTCAAAATGACACAAACATTATTGCTCTAGCTTAACTATAACCGAAGATATAAGGAAACATTTAATTAATTTAATTTAATTAATTTTAATAATAATATGCATCTCAAGAGCATTAGCAACTTGTCTTTTTAAGTGGAAAAACATTTAAACAATTTTTTTAGATTATTATTTTTTTTAATTATAAAAGCACAAACATACTATTTCCCTAATACAGGGGTGTCAAACCTTTTTTAGTGGCGGGCCAGTTTGAACATCTCCTAACAAGTGGCGGGCCAGTGTGAACATTTTCTAGCAAGTGGCGGGCCAGGGTGTCGAAGCTCCTGAGCAAAATTGGGTAGTGACCTGAGAGGGAGCTCAGGGCTTGGTCAGCCAATCCCCAGAAAAGTCCAAATATTGCCAAAGGATCTTGATTAAATGTCCACTTTTCGCTTCTTATTAAATTTTGACAACATTTTAAATAATTTTTTAATCTTTCGGGAAGGCTCCGCCGGCCAGAAAAAAATCGTCGGCGGGCCAGAAATGGCCCGCGGGCCAGCTCTTTGACACCCCTGCCCTAATATCTCTGGTGTGTAATCTCCGACTTAATGCTATCTTCTTTTATAGACTTTTGTGGCCCCTAAATCGTAACTTTGATCCGTTAGCGTCGACTTAATCTAATTATTATATGCAGCTCCGACACCTGCTGAACAATAATATTGACTGGACAAATTTGCAATTATTATACATATCGTTGATAAATTTCATGTAAAAGGTGTCCACGTATTGGGCTGCTTATTATGAAAACCCCGCACTCCTGAAACCGCATTGTAATGGAAGAGGGGGCTGGGTCATGAGAGACTGATTAGAATTATTGTTGTCTTAACCGAACAATGCGTAGCGTTTTTGTATGTGTGAGAAATGAACAGTTTAATGCATGGCGTTTTCGAAGCTAAGACGATTAGTGGTATCATCGTCGAACACTATAGATATAGATATGAACATTATATTAAAGACAGATGTAGAGCTAGCAACCTAAAAAGAACAGTTACGCTAGACCGATATATTATATAAATAGACTGACTGAAGGCAGACGACGCAGACTGACTGAAGGCAGGCCGTGGCCCTCCGCAGGTGGAAAGGCAAGAGCAGGGACTGGGCAGAGATAGCCTATGGGTGGAAAAACCGGATGTGATATGACCGTAGAAGGCAAGAGCGGAAACAGGGCAGGGCTTGGCCTACAGATGGGAAAACCGGATGTCAAATGTACATAAGAGGCAAGCAGGAACGTCAAGCAGAGAGAGGTGGAAAACCGGATTTGAAATGCCCATAAAAGGCAATAACGAATGTTAAGCAGGGAGAAGTGAAAAACTGGCTGTGAAATGTACTTAAAAGGGCATACAACAGACAGATAACCATATAAGGAGAGAATTAGGATAGAAAGGGGCTGGGACAGTAGACTGAGTCCCATCGATTAAATATAGATACTATGCAGATATAATTATCGACAAAATTCATCACTTACAACTCATCAGCCCCATCACCGACCTTCATAGATTTGCTGGCACGCTAAATGAAATGAAGTGTCGTCAATCACGGTGGAAATATCTTGCAGTTAGAACATAAGTTACGAAGAGACCAACGCTATCAACCGTTGTATCCTTAAACTCCATCAAATGATACTGAAGTACCCAATGATGCACGAAACGACATGAAAGAGACACTCCAGCAAAAGATACTAAGGTATCTAATTAGAAAAAAATATTTTTGAGTATTATAGAGCGTATCAGTTTGCTAATGCTAAGCCTCAAGATGTTGCTGGGCAAATTACAATATTATACAGCCCTCGTCTCAAACACCTTTAAAACTTATTCATCAGTCATTATGAATGTCTAAAATTCGTTTTTCATGCAATCGGAATCCAATTTGTCTAATAAATAATTGTATTGCACGGTATCGGTATATTTTTACAGCGCCTCACGCGGAATTGCTATTAGGCCTATTCGATTGTGCTATCAGCACAGCAACTTGGGTCGAAAAGAAATGATTTTAACGAAATAATGAGAGGCAAAATAATGAGAAAAGCGAGTCTTTAGTTTAGTTCGATATTCGTATCACTGCTTCTAGAAATTGTCGTAATAAGAATGTCGACAAACAACCAATAATAAAATGCACCTTTTAGACACCTTTAACACAGATTTTTCAAAGTTTATAAATTTGTAAGATGTGCATCAATTAGACAGATACAATCATGTACTTCAAACTCAGGAAAGATCGGTGTTACTTTTCTTATTTATCCGCCACTGTACATCATAAGAAGAAGGGATGAAATGACTCATTGTCATAATAAAACGTCTAGCTACTTAAGTACAAACGCAGGTTAACTTCACCACCCTGATAGCCTGCGCCTTAATTTCAGTCCAAACAAAGACAGGACAAAACAGATATAGCGACGCTAATTCGATGCTAGTCATTGGATGGATCCAGATTTGACGAAGGTCCATGACAACAGAGGTCGTTGCCCTCGAAAACAATTGTTTGGCATTATTACAGCACTTGATTATTTTAAGCAACAAATATCTATATTTACTGTGATGATCAAAATGACAGTGTCTTGGACTCCACATCGCATAACATGAGATGATGTCATGTCCTATCAAATCATGCCACGCCATCTGTCATCAAATCAAAGCATATTATAACATTCCACATCATGCATTCTATGTAGCACCAGAACACAGAATGATATACTATGCCATGCGAGACCATATTCCTATGGCGTGTCATAACATACAGCACCAAAATAGCATACCACAATGCACTTCACACCATAACCCACAGCACTATGCCATTAATCCATCAGAGGTGAGGTGAGGTATGACACACCCAAGAGGTATTCTACTTTAAACTTTTGGCGGTAAGCGTGGAGCAACTCAAATTATTTTTTTCTACTTTTGTGAATATGAAATACGGACACTTTAATTACAATTTCAGGTAGGCCTATTTGGATCGAACAGTTTTTATATATTTTATTTTTCTCCAATATTTAAAGAAAATTTTCAGTCCGGAAATTAATTTTGAGGACAATAATTATAGGTTAGTTTCAAAATTTATTATATCCGCAGTCACTGTTCTCTGAAGGACGAAAATTTTGCACATTACTCCACTGCCAGAGTAAATAGCGCTGATAAAGTCAACTTATATAAAAGAATATTGCAAGGCTCTTAACCCTCGGGCTACCAGAGGGGTTGTAACCACCCCCTCCTAGGTTTTTCCCAAATAAAACTTTTTGCGTTTGGAATAAAATTTTGACGTTTTAGGCAGCTGTAGAGGATTCATTTGCGCACATTTTGAGCTAAAATGTGTGATGATATACCATACCATTCAAAAGTTATACCCGATATACCCGAGGCACCAGAGGGGTGGATACCACCCCCCTTAGATTATCGGCTATATCTTATCCGTCCTTTGATATGAAGAGACACAAATTACACCATTCTGTAGAGGGAATGTGGGGCTACATTTTGGTGGTCACGGAGTTGTCTTTTGACAACCGGAAGTGCTCAAAATAAATTAAAATATATAAAAAGGTGTTTTATTTTCATAAAATTTTCATGTTTTTCCTATTAAAAATTATTCATAATTAATTTTTCAAGAAAAATAAATTATGCCATTCTATAGAGGGCATTTAGGGCTATTTTTTATGCTAATTAATTTGATATTTGATGACCGGAAGTGCTCAAAATAAATTTAAATGTGTGAAAATGTTGGGGTTTTTTTCACAACGCAAACCGATAAGTCTGCGTAAACGTTTTTCAGCAGCTAATACATGTTTTTTTTCTTTTTATTGTAATTAAAACTATCTTATTACTAGTTTTTATAGTTGGATATTGGACTTTATTATATGTAAACTTTTTTTAAATAAATAAATTATGTTAAAAACACAGAATCTAATATTTTGCTTATGCGAAAGTATACATTTTGTGGAATCGACGGGTGCCTACGGTAAAAAATTCATAACTTCGAGGTGCATTCATATATTTTAAACCTAAATATACCATTTTGTGCAGAAATGAATGCTGAATCCATTGGTGTATTACAAGTTATGATATCTCAAACCAAACCCAAAATCCAGGGGGGTGGTAACCACCCCCCCCCCCGCTTGGTAGTCAGTGTTACAAAAAAGCTTGGTAGCCCGAGGGTTAAAGGTGGTTAATTTGAAGCACCGTTTTATCATTTATCACCCTCGCGTGGTGCAGACCGTTAGTAACTTTCCTGTAATGGGAAAGTGAACTAATGGGCACGGCAGGCAAAACCAGGGGAAGGCAATGGCAAACCACACCTGTCAATTGTGCCAAGAAAATCGTCATGAAACAAATAAAAAAAATGGAGAAATGGATCATGTCGGTCGCTAGAGCTCAGAGAGCTGAAAGCACAAGGTGACAAGGTGATGTGTAGGATAGTCTTAAGACGCGTTTCTCGTGACAAATGATTATCGTCGCCCTGATCAATGCTTCCGAATTGCAAAAATTAATGTCAGTGCAAGGAGTTGTTCCGATGTGTGTCGTCCTTCTTGGCCGTAAACGCCGTTGCTGCTAGCCATTATCAGGCGCATAGACCTACCATAGTAATGGATGGATCCGATTTGACCAGGGTCTATATGACAACAGAGGCCGTTACCCTGGACAGAAATTTGCTTGGCATATTACAGCACTTAATAAGCGATTTAATCTATCTATGTGCACTTCTTATATCGCCCCTTCAAGATTACTACTCATAAGCGCTCCCGACTACAACGAGGACAATGAATCGTAGTTTTGCCTCAAGCGCTGAACAATTGCGAAAGAAGGACACGCGGCGGCTTGATGTGGATTCGAACCTGCAACCATCCGGCCGCAAGGAAACGAACATACCAACTACATGTACATCACCTCACCCTAAATTTGTTATTATAATGGAAACGTGCAAAATATGTTGTATTCATACAGATCGCATAGACACCTTCACAATAATTATTTGATATTATGACTGATTAAGTTGCAAATGCGCATAATTTGAAGCACTGTATAACCTGTTTTGATTTAATTTTAAGGTATTCTTTTCTCGTTTGAACCTCTGTACCAGGAGAGCCTCCGAATAACGTCAGATGCGATTGGTAAATAATCGAATGTTTTGTCCCAGCCAATAATTTTTGATTGTGAAATAATGATAATGATTTTCCTTTCATTCAACAATCCGGTTGACAATCCGTAACCGTCGGTTACAGAGTACTATAATTATGTAGGTGAAACAGTTTACAAGAACGCACATTACAGAAGACATGAATCTTAACTACTAACAGATCAGACAGTGCCTTCAATATTTGTTATCTGAATAAATCTTCACAAATTCATTGATGTTCAATCATTAACGCCTTAACATCTTACATTTTCTATGCTCATAGATTGCACAACATGATCATCTAATGCAATTTAAAATTGTTAATTACGGTTTGGATTGATGGGTCCAGATTTGACCAGGGTCTATGACATCAGAGGCCATTACTCTTGGTCTGCCCAAGGTTCGCCTAGCTCCTCTGCAATCTGTACTCAATGCTGCTGCTAGGCTCATTGCCCGCCTTTCTCGATTCTCCCACATTTCTTCATTCATTACTGAACAACTTCACTGGCTTTCACTCTCGGCCCGTATAGGCGTATACAATTTAAGGTCCAAAATCTGGTCATCAGGTCTCAAATGGGTCTTGCTCCGAAGTATCTGTGTAATCAGATACTTCGCTCCTTTCTGCCACTTCGCTGCGTCCTCTTAGGTCCTCTGATCGGCTTGACCTCTTTGTCCCACGAGTCAAGACCGCCATGGCTCAAGCCAGATCATTTGCCTGCATGGGTCCCTCCCTATGGAATAGGCTTCCCCCCCATCAGTTCGCTCTGCCATCCTCTCTGGTAGTGTATCCTCTTTGTCCCACGAGTCAAGACCACCATGGCTCAAGCCAGATCATTTGCCTGCATTGGTCCATCCCTATGGAATAGGCTTCCCCCCATCAGTTTGCTCTGCCATCCTCTCTGGTAGTGTATCCTCGTCTTTCTCTCGTCTAAAAACTTTCCTTTTTTCTCGGAGTTGAACGCACTGGGAGGCTTCTGAAAGGCTCTTGCTGCGAGAAGAGCTTTATATAAATGGTCAGATAAGATAAGATACCATGGACGGAAATTTGCTTGGCATATTACAGAAATAATCAATACCAGCAGAGTATTGACTTAAATTATAATAGTTATGTTGGCAAAATTAATGATAAAGCGGTGTGTAAATAAACCACTGTATTAACCAGCGCGTAGCAGCTGTGTGTTATGGTGTTTACATTATTTGAAAGAGAATAGGGGAAAACGAATTATGGGAGACGGGATTATAGAAGAAGACTTTTGATAGTTTATCTATCAGTCTGCCTGCGTGAATGCCTATAATAATTATTATGGCTGCATGCCTACTGCTGTAACGTGGAGAGTAGGCTAAGTTTCGGGTTCGACCCTCGGACATGACGGTTATTGCATGTGTAGGCACCTCGAGAAAGTCCTTCACTCGCAATTGCTCTGCAATGTAGCTTGTATTCAATTAACAAATAAGCTAAAGTCTTAAACGGAACTCAACATGACTTGATGACCAATGTCAAAGTTATAGCATCTGGCGATACAATTTCCTGAAAGACATGTTGACAGTTATTCGCCTTTAAAAAGGGCACAACCAATATCAAAATAAGGACGGGATGGTCAATTAGTAAAAGCGACCACTGATCGCAAACTGGGAGTGCCAGTCTAAAACCTCTGTTATTGAAGAGAGGGTGAAGCAAATGATAAAATGAAATTCATACGAAAGAGAGGCCATTTGCCGTCTACAATTATTTTGATTTATATAAATACAGCTCTTTTGCATATCTGCAGTTGAGTTTTTTAAATTTACAAATCTCTTTCACGTTTTATTGGCGATGCTATGAATTATATAGACCAGACGGTAATCCTGGCAATTGCCAAAAGTTAAATGCCGTTTCTTTTATATAGCATCGCTGACAAATGTTAAAGCGGTGTGTAAATAAACAACTGCATAATTCAGCGCGTAGCGGCTGTGTGGATGGTGTTTAATAGGATTTATTATGCAAAAATGGTCAATTTCTATCATTCACTTTGTGCAGTTTTGCCTTAAAGTCGTCTCACACGTTTCAAATGCAAATCTCGGTCAGTGCTGCAGTTGCTAATATTATGGTTAGAGCAGTTGTGGAACCATTTCTAAGGGACCATCAACTATTATCGCCCAGCACTGATTCAATCTTTAAGCTCTAAGGTTCCACGACAACTGGTCTAACGACAACTCGTCTAACGACAACTCGTCTCCGGACAATTGGTCTAACGACAACTGGTCTACTGACGAATAGTATTGATGAAATAGAAGCTGGATTTACGAAAATGTTTTTTTGCTTAAATGGAAGCTGGATTGATGATTTTCATTCATGTATTCCAACATGCACCCATTTCTACGTCAAATCTAAAAATACCTTCATCCAGCTTTTATTTATCATGCGTTATTTTCGTCAATCCAGCTTCTATTTCACATGTAAGAGAACCATCATCCAGATTTCATTTCTCTAGCGTTTTTTCATCAATCCAACCTCCATTTCACCTCTAAAAACTATCATCCAGCTTCCATTTCTCAAGCGCTGGATAAGTTGTCAGTAGCCTAGACCAGTTGTCGTTAGACGAATTGTCCGGAGACCAGTTGTCGTTAGACGAGTTGTCGTTAGACGAGTTGCAATGTCGTGACACCCTTAGAAATGGAGGCCATTGTTTCTCGTAAAAGCCGTTTCATGTTATGAACTCATGATTACATGTAACATTATTGTTGGATTGTCAGCATGAAAGCTGGTGAAATCGTAGGTAAACATGTATTTTAACCATGGGCGGAGACCTAGAGGGACAGGGAGACGGTCCCCCCAATGAAGACGTTGGGGGGGACGGCCCATGCATTTGTTCCCCCCCCCAATGTTCAAGCGTTCGGACATGTACACACACGCTTCAGTAGAGAACTAGAGAAAGAAAAGTTTAGCAGTTGAAGTAAATATTTTTGATGATATGAATTCCTGGGCATTCTAGGCTATAACCAAAAGTTATTTAGTCCCTTGTTGTATAGTTTGCGAACATTATACTGTGTGTAAACGACACCGCTTTTTTACTAGTTACCAATCATTATAAAAGATTTGCCAACACCAACGACACAACGCAACTCCGCCACTGGTTGAACTCTGCCAGTGCCAGTCCCAGGCCTGGATAATGGAGGAGGGCGTCGCTAATGGTCTTTGTTACCACACAGTGACGTTAAACAGCAAAATACGCACAACGACACAACGTCATATCGGACTTCTGCTACATGCCATTCAGCTTCTCTTCGGGCTCGAATCAACGTCATGTTCAACGTTGGAAATAATATGGAAAATAAGCAAGTAAGTAAGTAAGTAAGTATTTTGTTTATTACTCTTCTTAAAAACGAACAATGGTACATAGAACATCATTACAATACATCGGCAAAACGCGAAGCTCCGAGAAGGGAATGTGCAGTTTCGCTAAGCAATAATTAAATAGATTAACAATGACGACTATTATAGGAAGCAAGTAAGTATATTCTTTAATGTACCGGCTGCAAAAACGCAACCTGGTTTACAAGCTCAAAAACACGACAAAAAAACAAATACAATACAAATCTGGCAGCCATCAACGGCGCCCACTCAAATAGCTCAAGCCTATTGATGGTAACGTCACAACGACAGAATCATCCAATGGCAAAATCGCCGCTCGAGAAGCACAAGTCACCACCGTCGAACTTTATCCTACGCGTTGGCCTACCAATTTTTGTCTATGATGTCATAAAAGTCTTAACCCTGCTGGAGTTCCAGTGTCCCGCGGATCTCTATAATAATCAAGTCAACTTCAAGACAGCAGCTCGTTGATGATACTGGAATCAAAATGATGTATTTAGACACCCGAAAATCGGTGATAATACAGAAATCAAAATTAGGTCTTTAGACACCAACAATCGTTGATAATACTGAAAAAAATGATGTCCTAGCTTACATATCCGAAAATCGATGATATTACAGGAATTAAAATGATGTCTTTAGACACCTGAAAATCGTTGATAATCCTGGAATCAAGATAATGTTCTTAGACACCCGAAAATTGATGATTATCCTGGAATCAAAACAATGTTCTTAGACACCCGAAAATCGTTGATAATACTGGAACCAAAACGTTATCCTTAGACACCCAAAAATCGTCGATAATACTGAAATAAAATTGATGTCCTTACATATCCGAAAATCGGTGATATTACAGGAATCAAAATGATCTCCTTACACACCCGAAAATCGTTGATATTACAAGAATCAAAATGATGTTTTTAGACACCCAAAAATCGTTGATAATACAGGAATAAAAATGATGTTTTTAGACACCCAAAAATCGTTGATAATACTAAAATCAAAATGATGTTCTTACACACCCGAAAATTGTTGAAAATACTATGAATAAAATGATGTCTTTAGACACCCGAAAATTGATGATAATCATGGAATCAAAATAATGTTCTTAGACACCCGAAAATCGTTGATATTACTGGAACCAAAACGTTATCCTTAGACACCCGACAATCGTTGATAATACTAGAATCAAATAATGTCTTTAGACACCCGAAAAAAGGTGATAATACAGGAGGTGTCCATAGACACCCGAAAATCGTTGATTACAACACCTTACTTGGCCACCCATAAATTGTTTCCGCTTTTTGAAAACACCGTACTTGGACACCCCTAAATTGATTTTTCAAGGTGCTGTATATAATATATACATAATTACATTATATTATAATAAAATTACAAAACTCAAAAATTTCTTTTTACCAAGCAAATTATTAGAGATCATGGAACAAAATTTCGATAATGCTTGAAATTATTGTTTATTAATGGGGGGGGGGGCACATCTACCTGCCCAAACTTCTCCGATGCTCGGAATTTCGCGCTTCAGCGATCAACCTTCGGCCGCTCGTCCGTCCCCCCAAAGTTCGGACCAGGTCTCCGCCACTGATTTTAACGTTAATTATTCGCCAAATGCATGGCTTTCAGCTTTAGTCGAGTGCAAGTCGGATTGACGAAAAGAGTTCTTTCTAAACAGAAGTCGGATTGCTGAAAGTAATATCTATTGAGATAGAAGAAGAATTAACTAAAACAATCTTGCTGAAATTGAAGTTGGATTGTTGAATAATAATTTTTAATTAAATATAAGTTACATTGATGAAAAATACTTGCTGACGAAATAGAAGCAAGTTCTTAATTGCCTAAACGGAAGCTCGATCGATGAAAAGGATTCTCGCCAAACTAGAAGTTGAAGTTATTAAAAATAACTGCTGCAACGAGCGAATAATAAAATTTTCGACGCTAAAATGCACTTTTACCAAATCGTATTTTAGGCTGCAAAGTTATTTTATATTGTCAATTTACTCTCACTACTCAGAGGCGCTCCCCGAATGCAGCGCGGACACTGCGTCGGAGTTTCAATGGACATTGCTTAATCAGGCATGAAAATGAAGATATAATACTAAGATAATTAAGGACTGTAAACTACGATTCTACCCGAAGTCCATTTATGGACGTAATAAATTATTGGGGAAATAAATACCGAAACTCTTTCTGTAAGTACCGCGTGCAAGCCGTGCATCAACTATCTATATCTATAAGAGAGGATGTATATTTATATGTATGTATATATGTATATTTGTCCAGAATGCACGCCCACAGTTTCGCAGCTATTGACCTGAAATTTTGCACCTACACAGGGGTTCATCAGACTTAAAAAGTGCAGGGGTTGGCAAATTTCTAACACCATGAGGGCCAGGATGGGGGTAATTTTTTGGGGGAGCCAAAACATTTTTTTGCACCTATTGATGTCAATTTTTTTTTTTAGACAGAGGACCATCAGTTACTCCCCGGTTAACGGGTTGGCGAATCCCTACCACCATGGGAAGAATGGGTGGGGGCAAAAAACTCCATTTCCCCTATTTTTATACCATCGCCATAGTTTCATAGCAATTAACCTGAAAAGTTGCAGCTAGATAGGGTGCCACTGGGACAACCTCGCCCCCAACCAACCTACACCTCGCCCCGCAGGGGCCGGGTGGGGCAGGGCTTTGTTAAGAGGGTGCGAAATTTTTTACGGGGGGCGAAATTTTTTTGCAGCTATTGATGTCAAATTTTGCATTTAGACAGAGGACCATCAGGTCCACCCGGAAAACCAGTTGTCGAATCTCTACCACCAGAGGAAAATGGGGTGGGGGGGGGGCAAAAACTCTATTTTTTCCTATTTTTACACCATCGCCATAGTTTCACAGATATTCGCCTGAACAGTTGCAGCTAGATAGGGTACCACCGGGACCACCTCGCCACCAACCAACACACACCTCGCCCCGCAGGAGCCGGGTGGGGAAGGGCGTTGTTTAGGGGCGGGTGCAAAAAAGGGGAATTTTTGTCTGCAGTTTTGCAGCTATTGATCTGAAACTTTGCATGCGCCTCCACCATGGAGACCCCTCCACTGGCTGGACCGTCAGGTCCAGCCAGTGGAGGGGGTCATGGTGGGGGCGTGAAAACCCAAAGTTTTGCTATTTCCATTCCATCGTCATAGCTTCATGGCTATTTACATAAAGTTCCCGGGCATCGCCGGGTATCCCAGCTAGTTAATTCATATGATGATAGAAATCAGTGTGACCTCAGTCAGTGAAACTGATAGTAGCCATTGCTTTGAGCCACGGTTAAATAGACCTTTTATGCCATTGAACAGTCTCTTAATGATGTATTCATGTTCTTCATCTCAATAGATGCAGGAAGTTCTTGTAACAAGTGAATGAAGACAAAGAGCTTTATGATTGAAGTCTTGTGTGGTCATTCAAGAAAGCCTTGCATCTCATTGATCTACATAAAATGCAACACTATGCTTTATCATACAGTTCGAGAAAAAAAGAGTATGCTTACTTCAGAAATTTAGGCCTATGCCTTCCATGATCTCAGAGTTATTTTGCTTCTCTTTGGACAATTTATTATTTTGCCAGCACTGCAAGGTGACTGTTACTTAAGAATCAAACACACGATAAATTGCAGGTGCATCAACCAAAGCAAATAAATACATACTCTCTCAAACTGATACCATTCAAGCTGTAAAACGTCATAGAAATTCAGAGTCATTGCGCATTCTGGAGATTATAAATCCACATAAGAATCAGTTTTGCTGAAAAACTGTCCAGGCATCATTTATGTCATAAATTATATGCTCAAAGCGCCTTCGAGAATGCTTACTGGAGAGCAACCATGTAAATAATATTCTACTTATGTTCAAAATGATTTACTTACAACACACTAACAAGGCTTGTGAGAATTCAGACTGCTAAGAAACCATGCAAAATTCAGTAATTTAATCTATTATAATGTACTCGACGTGGAGAACATAATTTATGATGTGTATTTGAGTGAGAAATAATAAAATATAACATATAAGAAATCGTTAATTGTACTGAACAGATATAAAAGAAGCCATACTCATACTAAAAAATAAATGGCATAGCTTTATGTAAGAAATTGTATCTTGATTATGGTGGTCTGAAAGAAGACAGAACTTATTCTACAAAGTTACCATACAGAGGCCAAGTAAATGTCTTATAAGCTATTTTTCACAGGCTGTAATCTGAAACCACACATGAAAGCCAATACTGAAGAGAAGTCATTCAGGTGTTTTTATGCCGGAAAATTTGTCACAAGAGCAGTCTGAAAGTACATTTGAGGACCCATACTGGAAAGAAACCATGCGATTATCATTTATGTCTGAAATCATCAATTTAGACAAGATGGTGATCTTAAAAAACATTTGAAAATCCATACTGGTGAGAAACCATGCAGCTGTCAGTTATGTCAAGATCATTTACTGAAGGTGGTGATCTGAAACGGCACACGAGAACCCATACTGGAGAGAAACCATACAAATGTAAGTTATGTCAGAAGTCATTTATCCATGGTGGTATTCTGAAAAGTCACATGAAAACCCATACTGGAGAGAAACTATATAAATGTCAGTTTTGTCAGATATCATTTACAGAAGCTAGTGCTCTGAAAAGACACACGAGAGTCCATACTGAAGAGAAACCATACAAATGCCAGTTTTGTCCGAAATCATTCTCGCAAAATGGTACTCGGGAAAGCCACATGAGAATCCATACTGGAGATAAACCATACAAATGTAAGCTATGTCATAAATCATTTATCCGTGGTGGTTATCTGAAAAGACACATGAGGATCCATACTGGAGAAAAACCATATAAATGTCGGTTATGTCAGAAATCATTTACGGAAGCTTTTGTTCTAAAGAATCACACGAGAACACATACTGGAGAGAAACCAAATGAATGTAAGTTATGTCAGAAATCGTTTACTGAAGCTTTTCTTCTTAAAAGCCACAAGAGAACCCATACTGGAGAGAAGCCATTCAAATGTCAGTTTTGTCCGAAATCATTCACGCATGATAGTAGGCTACTCGGAAAAACCACATGAGGATCCACACTGGAGAGAAACCATACATAGCCTATGTCAGTTATGTCAGAAATTATTTACTCAAAGCGGTCATCTGCATGCACATTTGAAATACCATACTGGAGAGAAACCACATATGTGTTCTTTATGTCAGAAATCATTTACTGATTCTGGTGCTCTCAAAAAACACATGAAAAGCCATACTGGAGAGAAACCATTCAAACGTCAGTTTGGTGTATGTCAAAAATCATTTGCCCAATGCTGTAATCTGAAAAAACACACGAGAACCCATACTGGAGAGAAACCATACACGTGTCAATTATGTCAACACTCATTTACTGAAGCTGGTGGTCTGTAAAAACACATGAGAACCCATACTGGCGAGAAACCATACAAATGTCAGTTATGTCAGAAATCATTTGCCCAATGTGGTAATCTGAAAAAACACATGAGAACCCATAATGGATAGAAACCATTCAAATGTAAATTATGTGAGAAATCATTCACTCATGATGGTACTCTAAAAAGCTACATGATGACCCACATTGGCGAAAAACTGATGTAGAGTCAGCTATGTCAGAAAGTATTTAGTGGCTATGGAGAACTAAAATGCAGAAATCCTACTGAAGAAACAACATACATTTACATGCAGTGTTTGTAGTTTACATAGAAATGTCAAGAAACACACTTCCAGAAAATCTGTTCTTATGGGCAGCTCTTTAAGAAAACAACTCATCGGTAGTTTCTACGCAGGATCGAATAGAGCCGCATGATGATAAACAGGATAGCGAATCAAATGTTGATCTTTAATTTACGTTCCTTTGGTAAAACTTTATTTGTGCAGTCATCTTTGTTATATATTATGCAGTACCACAAAAACGCGTGTCAAGTAATAATGCGTGACGATTGCAATGAAACGATAAGACCGCTTTCAAAATGTGTTGCTTCTCATTCTCACATTCAATTCGCTTAGCTTGTGTAAACTTTTTGATGTAGTTTATTATGTGGTGCAAGGTTATGAATTTGAGATTGAATTTCGAAGGTATTGTTCCTGCCATTGCCTTTCACTGCCTTTCATATATATCAATCAATCAATCAATCAATCAAATTTTTTTATTGAGCCAGAGAAAAGCACACAAGGTACATATCATCACATAAAAATAAAACATGAATGTTATTGGCAACAAAAGAAAACCCAGAAGGGACTGCAGAGTCCCGCTGGTTAGGGCCACCTAAGCACATTTTCTGGTTCTAGGCGTTAACAAATTCAGCACAATAAAATTATATTCTATTTTCCATCATATATGCAATAAATCAAAAATAAATCAAAACTTAACTACGAAAATTAAACGTTCCAAATTTTAACATCACGATATTAGATAATATGATTATCTAAACATGATGTTAAGCAAACACGTCTTAATTTAAAAAAATAAATCAATACCAAACTGAAAAAAGTAAGGAAACCTTAAGTAAAAAACATAAAGCCTTAACTAAGTAGGGAGAAGGAAGTTTAAAGTATGAACCCGACTAACAGTTCTGGTTAATCAACCATAAACCCAAGCAATGCTTAAATGACTTAAGAATTGGGATACTGCGAAGGTTTAGAGGTATTCTATTCCATTCAATAGGACCTGCATACTTAATGGAGAATTTTCTTGAGTTTGTTCGGGCGCGCACAGTTCTATATGAGGCTAAGTTTCTCGTGTTGTATGAGTGTATATCTGAGGCTAGAGTAAAGAGATTGGCATGGGAGATAGGCAATGTGTTATATGTATATCGATGCATGAACTCACACATCTGCAGTTGCTTAATTTGTAAAACTTTTAAAATCCCGAGCTGCGTGAATAGCTTTTCTGAGTGTGAGTTGTAAGGAGAACCGGCTATTAATCTGACAATTCTTTTCTGCAAGACAATAATTCTGTGAAATCGAGAGTTGTAGTTAGATGCCAAAATCATGTTACAATAGGATATGTACGGGTATATCATAGAGTAGTACAAAGTGAGCAAAATGTTTCTAGGCAGTAAGTAAGATATTCGCTTAAGTATACCTATGTTTTTAGCCAGTTTTAATGCAATGTGTTCAATGTGTACAATCCAAGTGAGATGTTGGTCCACATAGACTCCAAGGAATTTTACAGATTCTACTTGTGGAATATCAATATTGTCTATGTGGACCTTTCCCTTCAGTTGTGGTGTTGCTTTCCTATGAGAGCAGAAAAGAATGTAGTTGGTTTTTGTCAAGTTAAGAGATAGCTTGCTTGCTTTAAACCAGTCAGACACTAGTACAAGTTCTTCATTAATTAAGTCACGGTGACGACTGTTACGACTACGGTATGATAAATTATCTCAGCGGGGTTTTTTGTCGAAAGATTCTGCTAAACTTCGCATGAAATCGCTATTTTATTAAACCTAAAGTTGACTATGAAACGAGGAAGGGATTTCCAAAAACATGCTTTGAGCAACCGAGAAAATCTCATTCACCAAGATCATGCAGTTCTATTGTGATGTACGACAAGTGACGATTTTGGTTATGTACGATTGAGTGCACCAAGGCCTAGACAGTGTCTTATAATTACAGTGATCTATTACTGCTAGAATTCTTTGTGTGGTGACGCAGCTTGGCTAAAAATGCAAATTATTAACAACTTACTAGCGTACCCGGCCACGCGTTGCTGTGGCTGAAAAGAGCCTCTCCTCCCCCTCCCCTTTCCCTCCCCTCCCCCTCCCCTCCTCTTCCTTCGCCTCCCCTCCCCTCCCCCTCCCGCTCCCCCATCTCTCCCCTCCCTGTTCGTCCCGCTCCTTCCCCTCCTTTCCTCCCTCACACCGTCCCTCTCCGATAGCGACGCGGATAGCGCCACAAAACTCTTCAGCAAGATGGCGCAATGCAATGTGTTGAAATGCGCTACATAAACGGAACGCATTTGAACAACCGTTTGAAACGCGCCCGAATTGAAAGGCAAGGCTTATCGACAGGCGTATGTGTTGAAAACGGTAGAATTTGCAAAGTTGCCTTCTTTGTTTAAAAGATTGCGCTTTTTCCCAAAAAAACATTCTGCAAACCTGGCCGTGTTGAAACTAAACGTTTTGGTGACGTTTCGAAAGCAATCAATGAAGAAAGTTCGGAGATCTTTGAAGCCGAGCCAAACGCGATTACATTTTTATTTATATAGATGACAATTAAGTTGCTATTATATTGTGTTAATGAAAGAGTTAGGTGCCATGCAGTAAGACCCTGTCAGATACTCTAATCAGTCTAATGCAATATGTTAGCAACCGAATTTTACCAGGCAGTGTTTATTAGCATAATGATTACAGATGCGGTTTTTCTTCTTTAATCTCTTCCGTCAGTCAGGAGACGACGATGAGGCTCCCATGTGACTTCTCCAAATTTCTCTGTTTCGGATGAGATCCTTTGCTCTTGACATGTCAATATTCATCTCTTTCAGTTCTTCTCTGACGTTGTCCATCCATGTTTTTGGTTGTCTTCCTCTGCTTCTCTCTCTGTCCACGTGCCCGTGCAAGGCCGCGAGGGGTAGTCTTTATACAGATGCTGTTACAGTATTAATTTTTAAATCAATTTATCAGAAAGCGGATTTGCTAGTTTTATATTACTGTTTTAGCGCTTTGAAATGGTGTCTAACGTGACCATCGCATTGTCTAAATGTCTATGCAGTGTTGATTTGATAGTTTCATTTAGCCGCTAAAACTACTTCCATAATAAGTATTGATGCAAGCACAATCAATACTGGTCTTAAAACTACTGCATTGACATTTATTACCACAATCACTAATTGTACTGGCCTAGTTAGCTACACCGGTAAGCGAGAGCGGCAGCGCCTGTTGGTTACAACGGACTGCAGTTCAGGCCCCGGGCTGGGAGTTGACATTTAGAGGTTTAGATATATCGGACTAGCACGCATGAGACGCGGTGGCGCAAGCTGCTGCGGATCGACCTTGGGCAAGTTGCTTACCCGTCATTGTATGTGGGGAAGGCAACGGGAAACCACCTCACTCATCTCATCCCCAGGTGGCGCAAGCCATAGGACCTGCCATCATCATCATCATCATAATTGTACAGCCACGATTACAATAAATATATCAATTTATTTTTGAGTTTTAAAAGTTTTTCCATGTTGTGTCTGCTACTGTAGTTTAAAAATTGTCTTTCCGTTTCTTGTTTAAGTAAAAAAAATCAATCGCAAGCATTCTAATGTCCCCCGCATCTTTCACCATCGTCTTGTCACACTTCGGCGACTTCGCAATGGTAATTAGGTCCCTACTCAGCGGGACTTGTCATTTTTGATGTGCCTGTTGCTTGCACAATGTTGTTTTGCCTACTCTTTATGAGGAGTTGCCTATTGCTGAATATTTGTAGGCTCAGTTAAGTATACATGTATGCATGCATAACTGAATTGGGATAAATAAAAGTGTAGGCCTATGTCTATGATACAATAGTGTCGGCTTATGTTGCCTACTCAGATTGTCATTAGGTACATGTATTTGCTGTTTAACGTCACTGTGTGGTAACAAAGACCATTAGCGACGCCTCCTCCTTTATCCAGGCTTGGGTCTGGCACTGGCAGAGTGCAACCAATAGCGGAGTTATTGTCATTAGGATGGATGGATCCGATTTGACCAGGGTCTATGACAACTTACAGAGACCGTAACTCTGGACAGAAATTTGCTTGGCATATTACAGCACTTAAAAAGCAATAGTCTTAGGCCTATATCATTTGGTCAATTTATGTTAATGATGTCTAGCATGAGCCTTTAAAATTGCCGAAAATAGGCCTAGTTGCTCAGATACATTTTTGGCTTAAAGTGTCGATTAGGTTCATCGACATTATATTGATTAGGTTCATCTCTCTCATAATCTTAAATTATAATTTCTACCGGTTGGCGTTGCTTATAATTTTACGTCGATGCTTGCAAAATCGGACGAAGTTGGCGCTAAAGAGTTATCACAAAACAGTTACCACCTCAATGCAGAATGATAGAACTCATTTTACAGGTCGTAATGCAAGGACAGCCGCAGCGTTAAGATTATTCTATCGACTAACTGGCTACAGAAGTGTCTGACGCCGTCGAAGTTATTTCGGACACTGTCATGGCCTACTGTACTGAAGTCAGCATTTTTGAGGACTGATAGCAAACAGCCTACTTGAAAGAGTTCTAAGTCAAACATAAACAATTTTAACCCTATAACGCACACCTGGGGTCCATCGGACCCCAGAGGTGCGATATCTTGAATATCTTTTTCGATATGAATAGTAAAAATCTGAAATAATTCAAATTCCTCAACAATTCATCCCACTACATGTACAAAAAAGTTGGGAGACTCTAGCACCCCTGGCTGATTTGAAAAAAATTGAGAAAGACACCTAGGGCATATTTAGCACACCTGGGGTCCAACGGACCCCATGCTTCAGCATTGATAGATCCATGCTGCATCGACTATAGCATAATGGGAACAGGACATACCTCCGGCCCATAACCCATGCCATTACTCCCCCCATTGCCCTCGACATTACCCACAGTGGGACATAACCCCGCCCCGCCATTATCCCCCGTTCCTGGGTTTATACTTAGGTACAGTGTAGTATGTATGTATGTATATATGTGTGTATGTGTATGTATGAATGTATATATTAATTAATGTATGTATTGTATATATGTTTGCATGTATTCATGCATGCTTGTATGCATGCATGTATGCATGTATGTTGTATATCTATATGAATATATGTATGTATGTATGTATGTATGTATGCTTGTATGAGTATGTACGTGTATGTATGTATGTATGTATGTATGTATGTATGTATGTACGTATGTATGTGTGCATGTATGTATGTTTAAGAACATACACACATACATACATAGATACATAGATACATGCATACTTACATAAATACACACATACATACATGCACATACACTGCACATTTGTATATACAAGCATACATAGGCTTGCCTACATAGTCATATGCATACAATGGTTACCTATACGTACACACATATATACACGCATAAATAAATACAAACAAAAAAACGTACATATATACTTACAAACATACAGTATGTAATTATGTATACATTCATACATACATACATACACACATTCCTGCATACGTGCGTACGCACGTACGTACATACATACATACATACATAAATGCATACATACACAGATACATATGCATGCGTAATGCATACATACATACCTACAAACACGCATACATACATGCACACACATACAAACATACATGCATACATTCATACATACATGTACATACATACATACAAATGGCAACTCCTAATGTTTTTTGGCTGCGCCACTGGTCAAAATTATTCAGCAAGCTAGAAATTCTCGCCAGGAAAATGTTTATGAAAATCACCATTTTTCACATATTTTAATTTATTTTGAGCACTTCCGGTTTTTAAAAGACAAATTATTTAGCATGAAAATGTAGCCCTACATTCCCTCTATGAAGGGGCAGAATGTTTCTTTGTCATAATAAATGACGGATAAAATATTACAGTCGTTAACCTAAGTTGGTGGTTTCCACCCCCTCTTGGTACCTAGGGTATAACGAGCATACCTTTTGAACGGTATGGGGTATCATCACAAATCTTACCTCAAAATGTGTGTAAATGAACCCTCTGCAAGTAGTTAAAATGTAATTCTTTTTATTCCATACGAGAAATGTTTGATGGTGAGAAAACTTAACGGGGGGATACCACCGGCCCCCTTGGCAGCCCTAGAAGGTTAATTTTCGGCCTACATATTGACCCAAATATGTTCCATGAGTGCATGTGCCATGTACAACATAAATTTAAGTCGTTCATTCCCAAGTTCTATCCAATTGATATAATTTCAACCCATGTTATCGGTGGGGCCCATTGGACCCCAGGTGTGCTAAATGCGTTGGCGCGGAAGGTGTGCGTCATAGGGTTAAACATGTCTGTCGGGCACTGGTACGCTTAAGTTTCTACTCGTTTGTTGGCGACATATGATGCTACATGAGGACGAATTCCGCAAAGACAACAGTAAATTCCATCTGAGCCAATGCTTGGTTATTTGGCCGCGCTGAGGTTGGTAACGCCTTGAGTAGCTCCCTTGTAGAGGCGCTATATGAGTGCATTAAAGGAATATCGGATCTGTCTGTTTGTTTGCATGTGCACTTATTATATCGCCTCTTCAAGTTATTTCTCTACTCAGAGGCGTTCCCGAATGCAGAGCGGACACAGCATCGAAGGTTCACGCCGCAGCGATGAGCAATTGTGAGTGCAGGACTTGCCCAAGGTCCTCACGCGGCGAGGTGGATTCGAACCTCGAACCTTCCGGCTCCAAGGCAACGACGCCACCACTACACCACCGCGCCCCACGTCAAGGTTAGCCTAGAGAACATGATGTTAAGCAGCTGTCGATTAGTTACTGCTGATGACAATATGTGCCGTTGATGCCTTGCATCATTAGTACAAGGTTATCCTAAAGTCGCAGCCTCATTCATCAGGCAAATAATCTCGAACGCTTTATCTTGCATAGGATTTTATGATAACGTAGAAATTGTCTTGCCGTCTTAAGGACGAAGTCAACAGTTTTCGCAGTTGAAATTGGTAAGTCTCCATAGACACCCTCAGTTGTGACTACCAGTTGCAATTGCATATAAAAGACAAAGCTTTACCAAAATTTCCATTTTTGGCCATGACATAAGACTTTCTTATTACTATCGCTCCAAGTTAAGTTTCAGATTCACGAAATCTCATTGCAAATCTGCAAAATTTCACTGAGCCACACAGATGAGACCACCATAAATACCGGTGTAAAGGTTTCAGATTACCCCCTCCTAAACATTCCCCCCCCTGCAAACTGTAACTTGCATCAATCGTCGCATTTATTGCACTAAAAATATCAGAAAAATCATCCAGCTTCTTGTTTTGGTCTGAAGACTTTCATCCGTCATCCCACTTCGTGGTTTGTTATCAATATTTTCATCTGTAACTAAAATACTAAATCGCCGCTGAAGTTACATGGAGAAATGGCTTCGAGGTTATTATTTTTTCCGATTCAAATATTGATAACAAACCACGAAGTGGGATGACGGATGAAAATCTTCAGACCAAAACAAGAAGCGGGATGATTTTTCTGATTTTTTTCAGTGCAATAAATGCGATGATTAATGCAAATCTAGTTTCCGGGGGTAATCTGAAACCGGTTTTAAGTTACCGGGGGGGGGGGGTAATTTTTAGGAGGGGGTAATTTGAAACCTTTACACCGGCGCTATAATTATGAAATTAATTTCCCCAATGATCTGTCTGCCAGTGGTGTAGCCATGCGGCCCCAACTTTTTCACGTGCGATGACGTGAACTAAATGACCACGAAATTCCTTCCAGTTATACCAATTGATAAATGCATTGAATCGGATGCGCCTCTGAGGATCTCGACAAGCGCTATGAAAATTCGGATTGATTTGTAGGGTGGATTGAATTTTTTTCCCATCGTATAAGAGTGAGGAAAAGTTCTCTTTGGTTTACATGTACGTAACTGACTGTATAATTTATTTCTAATTTGGAGAACATCTCGAAGATCCCCAACGAAATCAGAAGTCGTCTGATCTATAGAATGGCGAAAATTGCAGGGTTCACATGCAGTTCTATTTCTATCGCGCCTAAGCATTTTCTTTTAAGTGAAATCACATCACCACTCATCAGCATGTTACAGTAGGCCTCGATACGGAATACGTCTCCATTACAAACGAAGCAAAGCCAAGTGTCCTGGTCAACATGGGTGACAATCGCTTCTCTATAATAGCAACTGGAGTGGCGCACCCACAGCACATCAACACATCTGGAACTTTAATTGGCTCTTCAAATACTTGAGAGCACAGGTCTATGCATGTCACTTTGCCTGTGCCACAAACGCTGTCAATACAATAGCTATCTGTTTATGTACACGTAAGGTCAACATGAATAAGGTAATCCAATCATTGAGTTCTAATTGTGTTATCAGTGAGGTTTGTACAAAGCTCAGGCTTTCAAACGCATGCTACATTTTAGTCGGCGCTTCTGTGCAATGTCTCTACAAAACTAGGTTGGCGCCGTTGATGGCTGCCAGATTTGTCTTGTATTTGTTTTTCGTGTCATGTTTTCTGTGCTTGTAAACCAGAGTGCGTTTTTGCAGCTGGTGCATTAAAGAATATACTTACTTACTTACTTCATACAGCACTACTCATACGATCTTATAAAAAAGGCTCAAATAAGGAAAATAATTCCTCTTCTAGCCACGTTTCTGTAAGAGTCAGAACTGTCGACTGGACCATGAATAAATAGTAGGACGGTATTATCGGTCAGTTTGTTTGACAAGCTTATACAGTATGCCATAATAATGTAGCGCCGTACTCACTCGCTAGGTGGCCGCCTACTCTTATTCCTGGTTCTTGCCTTTTAGGAGTTTCGGACTGGACCACCCGCGAGAGGGCTAACTGCTGGGGAAACGAGTAATTCGCCAGGTCCTCAGACAGGGAAAACCTACCCTCAGGTTCCAGGGAAGAATGCCTTTCGTTTATGACTCGATCAGTAACTGCTGTTCCTGCTTCTATTGAGAAATGGGTCTCGTTACCAAATTCTACACCAGGAGATGGACGAGTGATGGCTGGACATGGTCGCACGGTCGTTTGGTGGACGACGACAGCCCCCCTTGAGGGCTTATCTGGGTTCGGTTCCCATTCAGCAGTTTTCTCAGACCCAATTTCCCTCAAACGCAATTCAGTTAGGCCTAAATTCTCCACCTTCTCTGATACTTTCACCAATCCCTTTTGGTTATTACTTACAATGGAAGCCAATGTATCAAAGCGCTCTAAGACTTCCAAAAACCGCTGGGACATAACCTCTAACCTCTCTTCTTGTCCTTTACCTTTATCGAAAAGACCCCCACTGGCCCCTTCTAGCTGAATTGAATTGGAGTCATCTAAGCCTTCTCCTTCTGACTCATTCTTCTCACTTTCTTCCTTCTTTTCCGTTTCACTTTCTGACATTTTTTAATTTTATTTTATTATTATCAGTTACACAAAGAATACCAGTATTGTTCTTTTCAGATTTTTCCTTGATTATTTATTACAGTTATAATTATTATGACAATTGTTTTATCTTTCACAGAGACAGAAGAGGCCTATCGACGAACAGGTGCACGTCCTGTTTTCAAACAATAACGATAGGAATGAAAGGGATCACACCGGGATCCAATTAATTAAATTTACAGTTCAGCCTAAATTGTCTTTGTTATTATTAATTTCAGTATACTCTAATTTGCATTCAGCTTTCTTGAATAAAGTTAAATTAAAATCTCAGACTATTCTCGTCTGTAATTATTATAGAGCATTCATAAAATACGCAATCAGTAACATTTAATCGAGAATTATTATTTTAGGTTGACACTGTTTACTTCCCTGACAATCCAGAGAATACACGTAGGAAAATCTTTCAGTTCCGGTCCCAGAAATAATTCTTCCCACTGTCAATTTCTTTTGCAACAGCCTTGTTTCCGATCGGAATTTTGAAGGTTCAGCGTCCGAAACTTTTCCACACAGTCACGCAGAGCGATTATGACACAGAATCAAAATTTGCGGTCACCAAGACCTCCCACACAGTCACACAGAGCGATAAAGACGCAGAGTCAAATTTGCGGTCACCAAGACCTTCCGCGATGACACAAAATCAAACTTTTTGGTCGCAAAAACCTCAATAATTCTTTTTCATTTTTTAACGGCCATCACAACAACTCCGCCATCACTGACGCCGAACCGCCCACCTGACAGGAGGGAAGCCTCCTGATTGGCTATGATCGCGTCCCGAGCTATTATTAGCCATTACGTAATCGAATTTAGAGTAAAAGTGCGGTTTCGAGCGCATTCCGAAATTAAGCGAAATTGGATTAGGCCGCCGCCGGTGACAATCGTTACAATAATACTGTTTAAAATGCATTATGGTAAAAGATTGGTCTTCATATTCAAAGTTGTCACAGACTTCATTACCGCATGCATGAGTGCTGGTGCATGGCTTAGCATCATTATAAGGATTTAAGTCAGGATTGATATTGTGAAGAGATATCTGCCAGAATCTACAGGGCAAATGGTAGACACTTAGTCTACATGACATGTAGTCTTGGATTTATTATCCTCGCATTGCTGTAGGCAAGAAAAAGGGACATTCGATGTCATTATTTCAACCGTCTGTTCTCTCTTCGCCAGCGTCCGGCTTCCGTGCTTGGGTGTGTTCTTAAGTTTTTAATTTATTTACTCTTGTATGCAATGATGAAATCTAGTGCATGGCTTATAAAATTGTGGCTGGACGGTCATGGACGGCGTACTAGCACTTATTTTCAAATCTCTATGCCGTCCGGTCACTTGGCTAGCACGCCTGAAAATGTAAGAGGCGTCCTGGCACTTCTTTTAGAAAGGTAAGGGGCGTCCAGCACTTTTTTTTACACTACTAGCATGGATCTGCCTTAAATTTTAATCTGTAGAGTGTAAACCAACGTATACTACAATGCATGTAAACTGTTACAGTAGGCCTATATATAAGGTGTCAAACAATCTGACCGATAATAGTGTTCATATCAAGATACTCGGCCTATCAGTGCTCAAAAGGAAATCTACATCTACTGTACAGCAGTCAGAAAATGTTGCTTGTCATTAGACAGGTCGCCGAAAAGATGCGGTCGAATAGACTGCGTCTGAACAGCAAGTTGATTGTCTGCGGAGCCCTGATAATATTATGCCCATCGGCCTTCGTACGAGAAGTCGGGGTACTGCTTGAGTGTGATCTGTCCATGAGGCCGCATTGAGGCGCCATGTCGCGTGGACGGTCGGAAGTAACAGTATAATTATAGCTATCGATAGCTCTATAGCTCCACATCATCAGAGGTTGCATAAAGGAGACAGATGCCTTCACAATTGATTGGGACTACAATAATTCAATCATTATTAAAGGGGGCTAATTATATAATTCATCATTTCAATATCATTGGTTATAGGGTAGCGGTTAATCATTCATTCATTCGTTTCCTCATTTTGGTCACTAAACTGAACCCACTTGCTCGATAATGTTCTTTCATTTATTCATACATCAATCATTCGATCCAAACATTTATAGCATACTTATGATGCCAAATTTCTTGTTATTTGACGCCTCACGCCTCTAGATTAAAACGAACATTCTAAAACATTGCTATAAAACAATGCTAAAGGATGTTACGCTTATGACTCCTTTTGTGTCATCTTTGCAAGCGTAGCCTAATGATACACCATAGGCCTTAGTTATGATGTATTGCTGCGAATAGATAAATAAGCTTTAGATAAAAACAGAAGCCAGTCAATTTACATACTGGTTGATAAGGCAGACACGGAAGAAACTTTCATAGGTCACGAAAAAATAACTTCTTTCGTATTACATTTCTAGCTGTCAATCAAAATGCAGAACGTGCCGTGAGGTTTACGTTAGTAATAATTATTAAATGCATCATTCGACGATGTAGTATCCACCAGGAGCCGACTGTTAAAAGATAATAAATTATTAATAATTATCAATTATTTCTCTAAGCGAGTGCAATGGACACCTTGCAGGAAAACTGAGGCGAACCGATAGTGAACGTAGACCTAGAATTCAACGGCAGAAACGCTCATTTCGATCTTCTACGATCCACATGCAAGGTAAGCGAACAGGCTAACACCAGACAATGCTAAAACTCAAAAGGGCATAGGCCTATGCCCAAAGGCGCAACCGCCCTATGGGACCCACGGAACGCGTCCCCCCAACTTTTGAGTGGTCCTCTAACTTTATTATTATGGTCCACCCCAACTTTTAGGACGTGACTCATTATGATCCCCCCCAACTTTTAGGACGTGATTGCACCTATGCCTATGCCTATAATAACACAATGTCATGTAGGCCTATCGCAGACGACTGGTTAGGTGAATAATTTAGTTATCTGTGCAAAGATGAAGACTTCGTCCTGGCTATGAGGAGGGACGAACTGGCGGCCAAAGGATGATCGCCGAGGCGCCATTTGCCGAACAGTTGTAGGAGGAAATGTGCCCCACCCCGATTTTTTATTTTTTTTTATTTACACGCTGCAATGGAAACATGTTATAAGGCTTATAAACTGTCATTTTAACGAAATTGCTGGTCATTTTAGTGTTCATAGTGGTGGTTTAATACTTGGAGGAATTCCCTCTGATTGTTGATTTTTTTAATTTTAACACTCCAATGTTGACCTTAAATTTTAAGTTGTCACCGCATCAAAATTTCTCATTATTTCATTGCTGAAAGAAAAGATATTGGTCATGTGCATAGGTATAGTGGACATTTCAGCAGTGGGGGGGGGGGCAAAAAATTAGACTTTTGCCCGAAAAATTCTGACAACCTTTTTTAAGTCGTCCGGCCAAAATCCCGTTACTTTTTCCCGAAAATTTATGAAAAATTTCGGGACTGCTTGCCCGAAAATCAGACTCGCCCGAAATTTGGGGGGGGGGGGCATTTCCTCCTCTGGACCCCCCCCCCGTTTCTTACGTTTATGGTCTTGAGTGTGTGTGTATGTGTGAGTATGTGAGTGTTTGCCATTGGTCCAAAGATAGGGTTTGAGCGTCATCATGATTTCAATGAGTGCAAAGTGAACTAGACACCACATTGAGCCAGTAACCCCAATGAGCCGTAACATTAGTGAGGGTGTCACGGCAACTCATCAACAGACAATTAACTCGTCTACCGACAAGTTGCATCCGAACAATTCGTCTACCGACAACTGGTCTACAGACAACTGATCCAGCGCTTGAGAAATGGAAGCTGGTTAAAGTTTTTTACAGGTGAAATGGAGGTTGGATTGATAAAAAAGGACGAGAAATGGAATCTGGATGATAGTTCTTCTACAGTTTAAATAGAGGCTGGATTTAAGAAAATAACGCATGAGAAATAAAAGCTGGCTGAAGGTATTTCTTGATCTGAAATAGAAGCTGGATTGACAAAAATAACGAGTGAGAAATTGAAGCTGGATGATGGTATTTTACATCTGAAGTAGAAGCTGTATGCATGTTGAAATAAATGAATGAGAATCAAAAATCCAGCTTCCATTTAACCTGAAAACAATTTTCATAAATCCAGCTTCTATTTCTTCAATACGAGTCGTCTGTTACGGTAGACCAGTTGTCGTTAGATCAATTGTCCGTACACGAGTCGGTAGACGAGTTGTCGTGGAACCATTTTTGAGACAGAACTCTGTCAAGCCAACCCTCAAGCATTATGATGTCATTGTGGGCGGGTCTGATAGGGATTGTATAACGGTAGCATTACATCTGTTAATGACTCCATGTTAATTACAAATGAAGGCCTACATAAAATTCAAAATGATAGAAATCAAATAGTTTATAGCATTTTCATTTCCTATCACTTACCTATTTTAATGGTTCAATTTCAATTCTACAGATGAAAAGAAGAAAATTTCGTCGAGTTATGAAACAAAGGTAAGATTGTGCACTATTTTATGTTTTTAATCATTAGATCTCAATAAGTTTACTACGTCGTAAGCTCTTTACCGATCTCACTTGTTCCATGCATCTCCAGACTCCAGAACGGTCAAACAGAACAGTTTCCGATGGCTTATAGAAAGTGTCCGAGAGTGGCCAAGGCACAAGTGCAGCTCAATAGGGAAACCATTTTTACACATAAAATTTTAATATAACACTGAGCAGAAGCTATTTAACCCTTATAGGGTAACCGGGGGGTAAAAAATAACCCCCAGTCTCCTTTTTTTCGTATAATTTTTTTTGAATAAAAGAAAATAGACTTTTGCTTTTGTGACTTTTCCTAAATATGTTTTTTCTTCACAATGTCGTTTTCAGCTGTGCCACATTGCGCTGCCACCTAGCGGCAGACTAGTGTGAAAAGTAAGGTTTCATATTCCAGTACTGGATAAATCATTTCTACACTATGTAGACGTAAGCATAGTAGTTGATAGAACTGAATTGTTGGAGATATGTGGTTCTTGTATTCTTGCATATGAATTAGCCATTCTTTGCTGTATGATTTCTTTTCAGGTTGCACTATATTAGTGTAGTTTACTTACTTTTGCATAAAGCTATCTAAAGAAATAGGTGATTACAACGCCACAAAAGGCGCCGGGGACTCATTCGACCAGGAAACAAAGGGATATACTTGAAGTTACAGGACCAGAAGATGGCCTCTTCTATTTCTTGGTTGATGCAGCCGCGCTCAACGCATATATCATAATTATAGAAGTTGCAGAATCCAACATGGCGAGATCACACACACTCAGTAGGCCTACTTTTGGACAAGCGCCGTGTGTTCCCGCTGGATTTGGTCATGAGCTAATCAGACCGCTTAAAATCACGAGTTATCATTTTAATTCAAGATTTTTTGCTCATTACGTTCAACAATGTCCTTGTCTATCAGATAAAATTAACAGGACCGAAATTGGTTAAACATTTCCATAGATTTGACGAAAATAAAATGGGGGTAATTTTTTACCCCCCGGTTACCAACAACTATAACCGAAAAGGGGTTACCCTATAAGGGTTAATTGTATACCACGATGAGCTGTTGCCCCGAATTAGCTTCGTTAAACCTGGCACACGCGGAATATCAGATAAGAGATATTAGAAACGAAAACTGATGCATACAATGAGGCCACATGTTTTTGTCTAGCTGCATAGCAGGTCCATGATAGTGGGCTATATTCAATGTAAAATACATGAAAATCCATCATCTTTTGGAAACCATTTTTCGGGTGAAGCCATTGTCGGATTTTGGCGGCTTTGGTGAATTACATGTATGTTCATCAGCACACCAATCGGAGCAAGGAAACCGCTTAAAAAGCTTCGGAAGCTGTTCTGCCAAGGTTGACGGTATAAAATAGATTACCTCGACATTATAAAAATTATGCAATTTCGGTGAAAATGTTTGGCATACGTTATTTCTTTTTTTCAGCTATACATTCTTCACCTGGAAATACTGGACATTATCTTACGAAAGACCTATCTGCATTGGGTATTGAATTCATCAGTGATGCAAAGAGACAAAGAAGTAGCCTGGTCACTCATGTCAGTCGACGTATGCTTTTTTAAAAGAATTGCCAGACAACGATACAAGAAGGCAATCTGTCGAAGTCTGAAGTGTGAGATGTCTTTCAATGTGACAGGACAATTATCTTCCGGACGATTCCCCCACGGACAATTCCCCCGACCAAATACCTCCCGGACAATTACCGTTAGGACATTTACCCCGGACAATTAACCCCTAGGAAAATTACCTCCCAGATATTTACCCTCCATGCCGAATGTATGTATGAATGCAGAACACAGAAATATGTATGTATCTATGTATATGTGCATGCGTGTATGTGTTTATGTATGTATGGACACCTCTGCCATGCATACACACATACATACATACATACATACATACATACATACATACATACATACATACATACATACATACATACATACATGCATGCATGCATGCATGCATACATACATGCATGCATACATACATGTACATACATACATACATACATACATACATACATACATACATACATACATACATACATACATACATACATACATACATACATACATACATACATACATACATACATACATACATACATACATACATACATACATACATACATACATACATACATACATACATACATACATACATACATACATACATACATACATACATACATACATACATACATACATAGGCCTACATACATACATACATACATACATACATACATACATACACTGTGTCCACGATAAAGTAGAACCCACAATAAAGTGTCATAACTCGGTCAAAACGTTTAGGATTTGTCTGAAATTTTAAACACATCAACAGTAACCATATCTACACGAGATCCTAAAACCGATTAGAAATATTTGTGAGTTTGTCAAATTTAGGAACGTTTGAGATGCAGCACCGAAAAATTCAACTTTCCAACATGCAAAAGCTGAAAGGAAGTGAAGTTCAGCTATAAATGTTGTTTAAAATGTCCTTTTTCATGAAAACACGACCACAGACGTATAGGCTACTGTTTGATGGTCCGGTCGATGATCACCTGGTCAAACAGCTGCCACTCTTCAATCAGACGCGCCCTACGGTTAGAGATGACATGAATACGGGAACGAAAAACGCGCTACTCCGGTACATGTACCCGTATCGAGGTCTGGACTGCTAGGCGGCCACAGCTGCGGATATGAAGCCGAGTGTATTCCGGGACAGCTACTACACTAATACGTCTACGGTCGTGTGTTCGTGTACAAAATTGACATTTTGAGCACCATTTATAGCTGAATTTTGCTTCATTTCAGCTTTTGCATGTTGGAAAGTTCCATTTTTTGGTGCTGCATCTCAAACGCTTATAAATTTGGCAAACTCGCGAATATTTTTAATCGGCTTTAGGATCTCGTGTAAATATGGCCACTGTTGTTTTGTGTAAAATTTCAGACAAATCCTAAACGTTTTGACCGAGTTATGACACTTTATTGTGGGTTCTACTTTATCGTGGACACAGTGTACATACAAACGTACATACGTACATACATGTACGTACAAACGTACATACGTACATACATAATACCTACATACATACATACATACATACATACATACATACATACATACATGTACATACATACATACATACATACATACACACACACACACACACATACACACACACATACATACATACATACATACATACATACATACATACACACACACACATACATGCATACATACATACATACATACATACATACATACATACATACATACATACATACATACATACATACATACATACATACATACATACAATCATACATACATACATACATACATACATACATACATACATACATACATACATACATACATACATACATACATACATACATACATACATACATACATACATACACACACACACACACACATACATACATACATACATACACGTACGTACGTACGTACGTACGTACGTACATACATACATACATACATACATACATACATACATACATACATACATACATACATACATACACACACACACACACACATACATACATACATACATACATACATACATACATACATACATACATACATACATACATACATACATACACACATACATGCGATGCATACGCTGGGGGTTATACACTGTGTCCGGGTAAAAAGTAGACCCCACAACAAAGTGTCATAACTCGGTCAAAACGTTTGGGATTTGTCTGAAATTTCAAACACAGCAACAGCGGCCATATTTACACGAGATTCTAAAACCGATTAAAAATATACGTGAGTTTGTCAAATTTATAAGTGTTTGCGTTGGAGCACCGACAAATTGAACTTTCCAACATGGAAAACCTGAAAAGAAGTGAAATTCAGCTAAATATGCTGTTCAAAATGTCCATCTTGTTCACGGACACACGACCGTAGATTAGACGCTACTGTTTGATGGTCCTGTCGATGATCACCTGGTTAAACAACTGCCAATCTTCAAACAGACGCGCCCTACGCCCTACGGTTATCGATGTCATGAATACGTGTGAACAAAAACCGCGCTCCTCCAGTATATGTACTCCGGATCAAAGTCTGGTCTGCTGGACGGCCACAACTGCAGGATATGAAGCCGAGTGTCTCCCGGGATAGCTATTAACCTACTACGTCTACGATCATGTGTCCGAGAACAAGAAACACATTTTTTGGCACCAGAATAGCTGAATTTCACTTCCTTTCAGGTTTTCCATGTTGGAAAGTTCCATTTGTAGGTGCTCCAACGCAAACGCTCATAAATTTGACAATCTCGCGAATATTTGCAAACGACTTTGGAATCGAGTGTAAATATGGACACTGTTGCTGTGTTTAAAATTTCAGATAAATCCTAAAAGTTTTGACCGAGTTATGACACTTTTTTGTGGGGTCTACTTTTTACCCGGACACAGTGTAGAGAGGCAGGGGGCCAAACGAAGAGGCACAAACGATACCGCCGAGAGGCTCAAAAGGACACCGCCAAGAGGCTCAAACGAATGCCGACGCGGGGGAGCAAAGAGGCTGCCGGTGTCATGAAATAAAGTCTCCCCCGATACAAAGTCTCCTCCCGATATAGTCTTCCCCTGACTGAAAATCTGTTTTGGAAGACATTTTTTCTGGTGTAAAAGTATATACATGTTCGTGTTAAATAACGTGTTATCGTGGTAGCAACGCAAACTAACGGTCTGATAATTATGCTCAATTGCTCATCTATAAATTTCATGCGACTATAATAGCCGATATCACGCTCAACGGGGAGACTCTGTTTCGTGGACGGAGGAAATATTTTTTTCCTTCGGAGACTTTATTTCAGAATATAGTCTCCGGGGGCGAATTTATTCTAGAACAGATCTTCCGAGGGAGAATCGATTTCGAAATAAAGTCTCCGGGGGAGACTTTTAGGGGAGACTCTGTCACGCGACACCTGCGGCGTGCGGGCGAACTTAAACGTACACGAGCCATACAGAGGGAAAGGGTGGGCACTACAGAAGCGGAGGGGACCCCCAATTTCGCCACATTCCGTTGTCAAATCCAACGTCAACAGAAAGTTGACTCGCTCATTTCGGGCCCAACGTATCATGTCGAAACTCTGTTTAATATTGAATAAATAAATTACAGATCTCTGCTCTGAGTATGCCGGCAACGTAAGTGTCATTTTCACTTTTCAGATTTTTATGAAAACAGGAATAGAAATGCAGCATTCTTTAGAAACAACAAAGATTATTTTCTGAAAAATATTCAACCAAATGACGAGTTCATCGATTCGCTGTTTCGCCTCGACTGCATTACGGAAGAGCAGCGTCACCTCATTGAAAGTCAACGGTCACAGCGTGATAAGAATGATGAAATTCTACGCATCGCAACATTTTTTGACGACAATAAGTGTTCAATTTTCGCGGATTGTCTTCGACAAACAGACCAAATGGCAGTGGCAAGGATCGTCAATAAAGGAGGAGGTTCAATGTACATACAGCCTATTAATGGACTATCATTAGCATGCTTTGTTTAATTATTCTTGAGCGGGGAGAGATGCCTGCACTGACCCGTACGAAATTTCCAACATCATTGCGTGTATTTAGGACAATTCAATCAATCTCTCTATGTTAACCCTCAGGCTCCCAAGCTTTTTTTGTAACACTGACTACCAAGGGGGTGGGTGGTTACCACCCCCTGGATTTTGGGTTTGGTTTGAGATATAATAACGTGTAATACACCAATGGATTCAGCATTCATTTCTGCACAAAATTATATATTTAGGTTTAAAATTTATGAATGCATCTTGAAATTATTTTCCATGAGCACCAAAACGTGCACTTTCGCATAAGTAAAATGTAGGCTACCTCGTCTTCAGGATGTGAGGTAAATGTGCCGTTGAAAGTGACCAGTTATAGTTATGATCGTAAAATTTTACGGTTTTATTTGCTATTTTTTTTAATTTTAATGGCGATTATCAAAGCCGAAATACACGGGGAAGGCCTGCAATGTTAAATTCATTAATATCGGTTGTCGCTGTGAAATGCACCTAAACAGGGTTGCCAGATTTCGGAAAAACTTGTCGCGAGACCTGGCAACCTAAAGACCTGACTAAATGCAAGCAGAAAGATCTAATGATACGCAACGATACGTAGCAGCACATCGAGACGCTGGCACACGGGCTGAGGGACGACCCTGACAAACAGGTTGTACTGTAACAGTGTACATGCATGATAAATTGAATTGGGATAATTAAAAAAGTCTTGGGCTTTGTCTATTAAAAAAATACCTGATTTACTGATGACTGAAACATCACATAAGAAACAAGCCTTTTTTCCTATTCTTGTTTAGTTGTCATAAAAGCCAAAGTTAAAACATACGGTGAAGCACGTACGCCTACACTACACATGGACCCAAAGTTACTTCATCAAAGAATCAACAGACTTCGAAACGATGCCAAACTGAGATCACATCGTGTTGGAAAACTCATTAATCAACTGAAAAAAGAAGATATTGAAATCTACGACTGTCAATTGGATAGACAGTATGTGGTCGTTTGGATCTGGTGTCGTTCACAAGCAGCCCTCGGATATATTCAAAGGCTGTACGAACTGAATCAGCTGAGAGAAGTATTTGAAGATATCCAACCATCTACCTCAAAACTTATCAGCATCGATACGAATCAATTCAAGAAAACTGTTGGCACGTAACTATGAACCCACTCGCTATATGCAACAAACTAAACAAAAAACTGTTCGTTCATAAAACGTGAAATTGTGGTAAAGAGCTCGTATTTTACATCCACTAAGGTATAAGTACAAAGCAGGATAACTCTGGAGTGTGTCATACCCGCCTCACTTTAACCCTATGACGCACACCTTCCGCGCTAACGCATTTAGCACACCTGGGGTCCAATGGACCCCACCGATAACAAGGGCTGAAATTATATCAATTAGATAGAACTTTGGAATGAATGGCTGAAATTTATGTTGCACATAGCATATGCACTCATGGAACATGTTTGGGTCAAAATATATAGTCCAAAAATTAACCCTATGGCTACCAAAGAGGGTGCTATCCATCAATTTTTAGATTTTTCCAAAATAAAACTTGTTTCATATGGAATAAAATCTTGACATTTTAAGTTATTTTAGGGGGTTCATTTACACACATTTTGAGGTACGATTTGTGATGATACCCCATACCGTTCAAAAGTTATACCCCGATATAGCCAAGGTACCAAGAAGGGATGGAAACCACCCACTTAGGTATTCAGACTATATTATCTTATCCCACAATTATTAACCATCCGCTCTCTCTTCTGTGGCGTCCCTCAGGGCTCTGTTCTCGGCCCCCTGCTGTTTCTGCTCTACACCGCCGACGTGGGTGAGCTTGCTACAAGTCTCGGCCTAGCATCCCATTTCTATGCCGACGACTCCCAGCTCTACACGTGGGGACATCCATCAACTGTCGAGCAGCAGAGGGGAAGAATGGAGCTTGGCATTGAGCGGATTGCCGACTGGATGCGGTCGAATCGACTGCGGCTTAACCCCGAGAAGACCGACTTCCTGTGGTGTGCGACCAGAAGACGGTGTCTCCATCTCGACACCGGCGCGCTGAGTGTCTGTGGGGCCCTGATACGGCCTTCGACTTCCGTGCGCGATCTCGGTGTCCTGCTGGAGTCAGATCTGTCCATGAGGCGCCATATCGCCTGGACAGTAGGTTGTTGCTTCCGGCAGCTCCGTCTCATCAGGAGCTGCATCAAGTCCTTGCCCTTTGAGGCCGCGAGGGCGGCCGTCGCCGCTTTCGTCACTTCCAAGGTGGATCGCTGCAACAGCTTGCTTGCCGGCGCGCCTGCGTGCCTCTTGGACGGACTCCAGTCAGTGCTTAATGCCGCGGCGAGGCTAGTCTGCAACAGGAGAAAGTACGACCACATCACGCCGCTCCTCCGTGATGTCCTCCACTGGCTGCCTGTTCCATCTCGCATCGAATTCAAGCTCTGTTTGCTCGTGTTCAAATCGCTTCACGGAGCTGCGCCCGAGTACCTGCGCGATTGCTGCATAGAGACTCATTCCTCCGCGGCTGGGCTTCGGCTCAGATCATCCGAGGGGTCTGATTTGCGTGTGCGGAGAATGAGAACGTGCTTCGGCGATCGTGCCTTCTCGGTCGCTGGTCCTCGTTGCTGGAACAGTCTTCCTCTCGCTATCCGATCAGCAGGCTCAGTGGACTCTTTTAAAGCCAGGCTAAAATCACACTTGTTCGCTAGGGCTTATCCGGTGTAGCTGGTTTTCTGTAAGGCGCCCTTGTAACGGCATGGCTGTGTTACTGCGCCATATAAATCGTCGTAATTATTATTATTATTATTATTAATTATAATAGAGAGAAAAGCATTACACCATTTTATAGAGGGAATGTGGGGCTACATTGTAATACTAAATAATTTGTCTTGTCATAACCGAAAGTGCTCAAAATAAATTAAAATCTGTGAAAAAGGTGATTTTTTTCATAAAATTTTTCTACTGAGGATTTGTAACTTGCTCAATCATTTTCACCAGTGTCATAGCAAAATAGTACGGGTTGCCATGTGTAATATATGTTTGTATGTTTGTATGTATGTATTTATGTATAATGTATGTATGTATGTATGTATGTATGTATGTATGTTTGTATATATGTATGTATGTATGTTTGTATGTACGTGTGCAAGTATGTATGTATACTTGTGTTTCTATTTATATATATTTGTCCGTGTATATATGTGTGTAGGTATGGTTGCATGAGTTATGTTTGTGAATGTAAGCTCATGTATGTTTGTATGTACATATGTGTAGTATGTGTGTGTATGTATGCATGTATGTATGTATGTATGCATTTATGTATGTACGCATGTATGTATGTAGGTACAAACGTACATACAAATAAACATACAAACATACATAAATACTTAGATACATACATGCATGCGTATTCACATACATGCACACATACATACATACATACATACATACATACATACATACATACATACATACATACATACATACATACATACATACATACATATATATATATATATATATATATATAATATATATACATGCATACATACATACATGCATGCATACATACATGGCGTACCTAAATACATACATGTACATACATACATACACGCATATACATTACATACGTTCATACATACATACATACATACATTCATACATACACGCATATACAATACATACATGCATATACAATACATACATTCACACATACACACATATATACATACATATATGCATACATACATACATACCTTGCATAATTATATACATACATACATACATACACTGAACCTAAATGTGAACAGACGGATGTAAACAGACGGATGGGGGGTAATGGCGGGGCGGGGTGTAATGTCCCAATGGGGTAATGGTCGAGGGCAGTGGTGGGGGTAGAGGTAGGGGTAATGGGCCGGGGGTATGTCCTGTTCCCATTATGCAATAGTCGATGCACCATGGACCTATCAATGCTGAAGCCTGGGGTCCATTGGACCCCAGGTATGCCAAATATGCCCTAGGTGTCTTTCTCAATTTTTCCCCATTCAACCAGGGGTGCTACAGTCTCCCAACTTTTTTGAACATGTAGGGGGATGAATTCTTGAGGAATTTGAATTATTTCAGATTTTTAGTTTTTATATCGATAGAGATATTCAAGTTGTTTACACCTCTGGGGTCCAATGGACCCCAGGTGTGCGTTACAGGGTTAAAGGGTCAACAGATCAGATGCGAGATACGTAAGTAGAAAAAAAACATCAACAGACAAACTCAGAACAATGGACAATGAAAAGGAGCTGCATACTGAAATCATAAAATCATAAAAACAATAATAACACTTGCCGGTCAATTATTTGTTAAGACTTGCGTCTCTGACGTGCTAACACCGGTGTAAAGGTTTAAAATTACCCCCTCCTAAACATTACCCCCCTGCAAACTGTAATTTGCATCAATCATCGCATTTATTGCACTAAAAATAATCAGAAAAATTATCCCGCTTCTTGTTTGGGTCTGAAGATTTTCATCCGTCATACCACTTCGTAATTTGTTATCAATATTTTCATCTGTAACTAAAATACTAAATCGACGCTGAAGTTACATGGAGAAATGGCTTCGAGGCTTTTTTCATTAAAATATTGATAACAAACCACGAAGTGGGATTCTTCTTCTTTCTGTTCTCTGCCCTTAGGCAGGTTCAAATGTTTGACGTCTCCATTCTTCCCTGTTCTGTGCATTCTTTTTCAGCTTCTGATAACCGTCTTTCATCATCCAGTCCAACAGTCTTTGTCTTGGTCTTCCTCTCGTTCTTTTCCCCTCCAATTTCCCCTCTATGATTGTTCTTAGCATCGAGTCTCCTCTGAGTGTGTGCCCTATCCATCTTCTTTGTCTTTCTCCAATAATTGTGTGTATCATCGATCTCTTTTATCCAACTCTTCTCAATACCTCCTCATTCGTTACATAATCACTCCAGCTGATTCTTTCTATCCGTCTCCATATCCACATTTCAAATGCTTCTATTCTCTTGATGTCTTCCATCCTCATAGTCCATGTCTCCGATCCATATAGCTTCACACTCCACACTAAGGTTTTTACCATTCTCTTTTTCAGTTCTTTACTGATTCCACCTCTCAGTATCTCTTTTCTCTTTTCAAATGCATCTTTTCCTAGTACAATCCTCCGTTGTATTTCTCTGTGACATCTTGCATCCTCCGTAATAGTATTGCCGAGATAAGCGAATTCCGTGACTTGTTCCAGTTCTTCTCCATCAATGTATATTTTGACTACCTTCTGCTCTCCTTTGCTTATTCTCATAACCTTTGTTTTCTTTTTGTTGATTTTCATTCCATACTCTTTTGATGTTGTGTTCAGTCTGTCCATCATTGTGGGATGAAGGATGAAAATCTTCAGACCAAAAGAAGAAGCGGAATGATTTTTCTGACTTTTTTAGTGCAATAAATGCGATGATTGATGCAAATCTAGTTTCCGAGGGGTAATCTGAAACCGGTTTCAAGTTACCGGGGGGGGGGGGGGGAATGTTTAGGAGGGGTAATTTAAAACCTTTACACCGGTCTGGCTAATGCATCGCTGGGCCTTAGCCTGGCGCGCCTCTGAGTAGTGAACGTAAAGGGGCGCTATACAAAATTGTGATTTATTGGCTTCTTTTCAGTTGTATGAATTAAGATTAAAATGGTACAAATGGCAAAGGCAACAATTTAAAACTAACTAACTATTAGCAATTAATTACAATAGGCCTACCAATCATAGATGTAAAAAACGATGGAAATGGGAAAAAAGGAAAAAATAACGGAAAAAAAGAAACGGAAAATAATTGGGCTTTGTTACTTCTTAAATTGCATTTTACCTTTAAAAACCATGTTTAGGATTTCTTATTCATAAATATTTCTTATAGGAACCTAGTACACGCAGTCTTAAATGTTGACGTTAAGCAATTAAATAATAACACCAGTTACCTGAATCCTTGAGAGTAGGCTGGAAACGTAAGGAATATCAGACAAAATAATATTAAGGAAAATAATAACTCAAGTAAATAAATAATAAAGCTATATAAAAAATAAAAAAAAACGGAATAAAACGATGCGAAAAAATCCGCAAAAATGACGTTTTGGGGGAGCGAATAAAAACCGGAAAATCTTTTAAATAACTATTTTACCAGTATTAGCAGTTAACTTTTAAAATAAAATTATGATTAGGCTACTGTTCAATGATGTTTTTGTGCAATAGGGCCTATTTTGTAATTTTATTTAAATTTTAGTCTTGTGTGATTCGATTTCCTTCAACTACACTCATAGAATCACCGCAGGAGCAAATGAAATCATCTGTGGCGTTACTAAACTGCGAAATAGGATCTATATACTCAGTATACCATTTGATAAAAATCCGACCAAAATTAGTGTCTTTGAAGATCAAAGCCCATTTCGTACTCGGAGGGTATTGAGAATAGAAGCGATCGTAGATGCCATTGACATTGGTTCCAATGAGAAGGAGGACTGTCTCTACGTATCTTGCGTAAGCGACTTATGGAAGATAATAATCAACGAAAGCCAAATCACGAGGTGCAGTATTTCTCCGAATAGTGGCCATTTTTCAGTTTCCAGAGATGGTCACTTGCTGATGGGCCTAGTCCCGCCTACGTTGTCCACTCTGATGATCTACAGATCAGACGAAGTACTTATTCGATCCGTTCAGTTAGCAAAAGACATCGCACACCCAATACGTGCAGTGGAAACATCCATCGGAAATTTCATTGTCATTCATAAATGGAAGAAACAGAAGGACAAGGAAGAGGGTAAGTCACGAACAAAGAGACTGAGTGAACATAGGTGGAGCATAAGTGAATTGAGTAGCGATGGACAGACGGTGATCCGAAGTTTTACTCCTTCGAATGAAGCACAGCAACTGTATTCTTCAGAATTTGGATATGATGAATATGTCTTACTCGACCCGGACGACCGAGTACTTGTCGTTGACAGACAGCGTGATAGAATCATTCTCTTGGATTCCAATCTCGTGTGGAATCGAGTTCTTTGTACAATAAAACTAGAAGACGATGTACGGATCAGATTACCTTGGAGAATTTATTATGACGAAGAAAAGAAACAACTCATCGTCGGGGAATTCAATGGTGTCAACATTTACACATAGAGTTGACATAAACTCACTTGGCGTGCCCGAATTTTGGCAAACAAAATTTAATTTCTCTTTAAAACTCTTTGGGTTGTGAGATAAATTTACTAATTTCTTTAATGAGTAATTTTGTATTCAATAGGTTAGTATGACATTTTTATAATAAAACTACAAATATTTCAAGATTAAGTTATTTCATCCGTGAGTTTTCAACAATAATCTTTCGTCTCTCTCTGACTTCTAAGGCAACTGGGCTCGGCTCTTCTGATCAAAGCTAATCTGGTTTTATGACATCAAAGGTGAAATGATCGTCTTGGTCATTAATCCTGTAAGAAGCCTGACAGGGTTAAAAAAAATAAACGCACACCTTTACAAGATTTAAAGTAAATCTATTAATTAAATGAACGGCTTTGAATATTATGTGTTTCTGTAATGCAGAGTAATGCCATAATGATTATGATATTATTATTATTATTATTATTATAGGTCAGCGACGAAAATCGTCAATTTAGAGATAAAATTATACAACACCGGGCTGCTCTGACGGGGTTATTTTGACGTGGCTGTTGTGTCGCTTAGCGATTTGACGGAGCTGTGTTGTCTTTGGGCGATTATGACGGGGCTATTCTGACGGGGCTATTATGACGTGTGCCGCAACCCAGATCCGTACATGTATTTGACAGCGTACCTAAACTACTGTAGTGCAATATAATACGATGCATCTCCTGCCTGACAGACTTACCGACCTGACAGGTATACTACCAATTTGGTAATTTTCTACAATGGCTCGGTAGCAAGTATGGTGGCAAAAGATCAGCGCAGAAAAGAGCGCTGCCACGTGCGGCTTTAAATAGCCCAATAAATAGCCGCGCGTGACAGCGCTCTATTCTGCGCTGATTCTGTGGCCACCATATTGTTTGCTTGCTACCGAGCAATTCTAGAAAATAACCGTCAATTTATAGATTTCACCCAGCGCTGTCCGCTTTGTAGGCCGCACACCTTGGTTTCTGAGTGCACTTTGGATGCACCTTACATGTTCTTCAAGATTTCTTCAAAGGATTTAACATGAAAAGGAAATAGCAGACTCTCACAACCACAAATTTAAGATGACGACGTCAAATAAATACAGGGTCGACTTAAACACCTTTAAAATATGTTAATTTGCTGCTATATAAAAAAGCCATACGTCTATTAGTCGGATCGTTCTTTACTCTTGGATTCACCTTCGTGAATGCGATCAATGTTATAAGAATAATAGCTATAATTGACACTACAACTAAATCAGTTGAAAATATCGCAATAACATCCATTCTTGCATGACCATAATTATTCACAACTTTTAAACGGTAGTCAAAAAGAACCAATTACATTTCGTGTATAAAATTGATGTTGTAACTATGTCAACTGTCGACCACTTCTACAATTGATGCTCTCACAATAACTTCGCCGTGGCTGGCCCTGCTACATGCACCTGGGATGTGCTTCCTAAACTGCTCTTCTCCCGATCGAAACACGGGCAAGCAGAAAAGTCTTCGATAGTTTAGACAAAGAGAAGTCCAGCCAGAGGGATTAAACGCATGCCAAAGGAGATTACTATTACAAACAAATGGATTCACTATTGAGAAATCCCTATTCTGCTGATGTCTGAACGTGCATGTGGAGCCACAAAGTCGTTCCCAGTGGCCGACCACGGAACAGAGCAATCTGATGTTAAGGTGAAGTGCTGATAAAGTTGGACATTGGACAGAGGCATTGTACCATAAATTATAGGCGATGTGGAAAAACACATTTAACTAGCTATAGATTCCTCAATCTCCTTAACCCGCCGGAGGTGAGGTGGGGTGTGACGTACCCCAGAGGTATTCTACTTTATTTTTTGGTGGAAAACGTCAACCAGCTTGGATTATTTTTTTTCTACCTTTGTGAATATGAAATACGGACACTTTAAAAAAATTTCAGGAATTTTGAACGAACAGTTTTTTTATATTTTAATGTATATAGGAAGGAAATTGCGATTTTTCGTATACAAACCGAACTTACACGGGCAAAGTACACAATGGATGGGTTCACCTTCTGGCCATCTAATAAGGATTGAAAACAGATATTTGTTCGTGATAATCGCCTGTTTAGTAGATAATTGATCATAGAAGAATAGTTTAATTCAAATTTTCGCGACTTGAAAATGAAAATATGTGTTGGGATTTGTCAGACCCCACCTCACCTCTAACGTTACAATGCGTCACCTCACCTCCAACGGGTTAAGATAAGATAAGATAAGATAAGAAAAGAATATACTTTAACCATGACAAAAGTCAATATAAGAAGTCACGAATCAAGGACATTTAACAGAGGTTAAATGCATAAGGCATGACGATGGCCAACAGCACACACGTCGTATCTACACTTTTTTCAAGAAATCACTTTTTGACGGTATTCGATGCGTAAAATTATTCTTCACAGCTTCACAAATGTTGTATGTACATACGATGAATATGCAGTAAGATATCGTTCAGAAACTGAATGTCGTATCTGCAATAATAAGGTCACAAATGTCGTATCTGCCACATATACGACCTTTGTGCAGTAATTTCTGCCGCATATACGACATTTGTGCAGTAATTTCTGTCACATACGACATTTGTGCAGTATATTCTGCCACATACGACATTTGTGCAGTAATTTCTGCCACACATGACATCTGTGCATTTGGTTGGGGGGGGGGCTGAGCCCCTAGCCCCTACCGCCGCCACTGTGTTTGAAAAGCAACATGCTTGTAACAGATAGTTTTGTTCTGTCGTCTTTAATGCTCTTGTTCTTGCACATTACGATGATCGTGCGGTTGTCCGTCAAAAATAATCTTCTGCACAGATGTCGTATATGACCTTTAATTACATTTTAAAGTCTTTTCGTTATGCTGCTGCATAAAAGACACTGACAATATCACTTGCTGAATCAAAATAAACATTTTGGCTATCTCACTTTTTATGAAAAAGGAACATGTATCTTGCAAAAACGTTTTTCCAACTTCCTGAAAAGTTTTGGTTTTTACACATACGACGTCTGTGCTGTTGGCCATCGATGAGTAGATTTTGTTTAACTTGATTTTTTGTCAAGCTTGTCTACCGATTATTTTTGACTGAGCGACTACTGTGACATTGGTAACAACCTATCAGATGATCGTTTTACGTTCATGAAATATATATAGCGTCTGAAGAAATAGTTTTACAGGTGTCCAATGTGATTTTTATTTAAAGAAATGCTTGGCAGGTTCAAAATACTGGCAGTTAAACCACTAAAAAAACCTTTTAACAAAGGTATATAATAGTTGCTCTGGAAGTCCATACATTTCTACCAGGGCATTTGCACTGGAATATGTGCCCTGCCTTTTTACCTGTGCATTTAGGCTACAATGAATGCTCTTAACCCTCAGGCTACCAAGCTTTTTTTGTAACACTGACTACCAAGGGGGGGGTGGTTACCACCCCCCCCTGGATTTTGGGTTTGGTTTGAGATATCATAACTTGTAATACACCTATGGATTCAGCATTCATTTCTGCACAAAATGGTATATTTAGGTTTAAAATATATGAAAGCACCCCAAAGTTATGAATTTTTTACCGTAGGCACCCGTCGATTCCACAAAATGTATACTTTCGCATAAGCAAAATATTAGATTCTGTGTGTTTTTAACATAATTTATTTAATTTAAAATAGGTTACATATAATAAAGTCCAATATTCAACTATAAAAACTAGTAATAAGTTAGTTTTAGTTACAATAAAAAGAGAAAAAACACGTAAAACATGCTGAAAAACGTTTACGCAGACTTATCGGTTTGCGTTGTAAAAAAACCCAACATTTTCACACATTTAAATTTATTTTAAGCACTTCCGGTCATCAAATGTCAAATTATTTGGTATCACTAAATAGCCCTAATTGCCCTCTATAGAATGACATAATTTATTTCTCTTAAAAAATAAATTATGAATAATTTTTAATAGAAACAACATGAAAATTTTATGAAAATAAAACACCTTTTTATATATTTTAATTTATTTTGAGCCCTTCCGGTTGTCAAATGACAACTCCGTGACCACCACAATGTAGCCCCACATTCCCTCTACAGAATGGTGTAATTGTTGTCTCTTCATGTCAAAGGACGGATAAGATACAGCCGATAATCTAAGGGGGGGTGGTATCCACCCCCCCCCTGGTGCCTCGGGTATATCGGGTGTAACTTTTGAATGGTATGGTATATCATCACACATTTTAGCTCAAAATGTGTGCAAATGAATCCTCTACAGCCACCTAAAACGTCAAAATTTTATTCCTAACGATAAAAGTTTTATTTGGGAAAAACCTAGGGGGGGGGGTGGATACCACCCCCCTTGGTAGCCCGAGGGTTAATTAGACACCCTCTGCACGTATTTTAACCATTCTATGAATACTTTTTTCACCAGCTGTCGGTGAGTGTAAGTAACTGTTGTCAATCTACGACGCATTGGTGCGTGCTGTCAGTGTTGTAGGTTAGGTCGACTTCATTGGCTTTGAAATCCACAAGGCTCAACTAACCAACGGGTAATAAGTAGATGATTAGGCAGTCATCAACCATCTTAGCATACCGTAAACTCTGTTGAACTGAAATCCCAGAGGTAAAAGGTTCAATCCCGGCCAGTGCTGACAATTCTATGTAGATTTTAGGCTTCCTGTGCTTCGAGTGTTACGGAAAAACCTTTCCGTTCGCTCGCTATCGTCCAATAATAATCACATCACTTCACAACCGGCCCTTCATCGTCCGCCATTGACCTCGTCCTCTTCCATCAGAACTGCCCACTGAAAATTTCGTTTTCCACTGCGTTTCGTTTCTGAATCGTCAAAAAACGAGGGTGGCCTCACTAAAAGTGATATAACTTTTGTTCTGTTTGAAACATGTAGATGAAATCTGGCCATCATGTGTAAATATGAATTGCCTTTAAGACTGCAAAATTTCATTTCAAAATTCTTACTTCTGGCCAAAATATTGGCAAAAAACCTAGTGGGGGGTCTTTTTTTGGCCCACCGTGTATATGTAAATGTGTATATAAAGGAAATGAGATGAAGACGACGCCATTGGGCCTGCGGCCCATGGCAGAGATGACTTTATCTTTAACTTAACACGATGATTAAAGTTCACATACACCTTCCCAGCCATAATAATATTATTATTCAGAATTTTGGAGCATAACTTACTTACTTACTTAGAACTTAGTCCTTCCTGTGCATGTCTGCACACGGTCCGGGCGACGCATCTTATTTGTTGCGTCGTTTCTGTTGCAAGCGTGTGTTTTTACCCGGGTGGGTTGCAAGCCCAACGCGGAACCCTCCTCCCTTATCCTGGCTTGGGACAGGCTCAGGCCATCCGAAGAGTAGCCTGAGGCGGAGTTACGAACTCGGCTTGTGTAGCAATGCAGCATAACAGTCGAGAATAAGGATTTCTCTTTAAACACCTTTAATACTTAGATATTTCTCCTTTATAAACACAAAAAATTGTGAACGATCGTTGATCAGAACGTGTGCTTTAGGCTGCAAACCTTGTAAAGCAATCGATAAGTCGAGGTAACCGGTCTGCGCAGCAACTCGGCTTGTGCTAAGCACTAAACTATAAACAAACATAATAAAATAACAATCTTCAGAAGTTAAAATTCCAACTTATCAGCGGGTGGACCCAGTCTTGATATTGCCTATACGAGGAGGGTGACATGTGTCGATTGAAGTATGAACTTTATCATTTTAATCTGTATAAAAATTGTTCTAACCCAACATCGGGCATGTGCTGTTGTGATCCCTCTGATTGGAATAAGCGCCGTCCCACCTCCATTCTCTGCGGGTTACGCTTCAGAATCTGTCTCTTATCGTCTTCACGTACAATACTCGTTGTGTGTGTGTGTATTCGTATAATTTGCATAAACAGGTTGACAAGCAGCAACATGGTACATTGATATATGCAAAATAAACTCTACAACAGAACGAATGATAGGGAACATTCGGTGATTGGAATCGAACCAAGATGCTTTAGAAATGCGTTTTTAAATAACCTTTGAGACAAAGTTGCTATCATCTTTGCACGATAGTTCAAAATTGTGAATCAGTGTCCTGAAACCTGGACGATCTATAGTTTGCACGCACTCTCCGAGTGATTGCTCGCTCTCTCTCTCATGATGCGCTAGTTGTGCTTGTTCACGCCTTTGTAACTAGTCGTATTGACCATTGCTGCTCAATCCTTGTTGGCCTTCCCCTTGGGGTTCTGGGACGGTTAGATCAGGTTCTACGCTCTGCTGCCCGACTCATCGGACGAATTCCTAAATTTTCGCCTGTCTCTGCTTACATGCGTGATGTGCTGCATTGGCTGCCAATTATAGCCCAACGCATCAATTACCGCATTGCTGCCCTTGTTTCTCGCTGTATTCGTGGTTGTGCTCCATCTTTTATCTGCGCGTCCTCTGTCGTCTCTGACATTGAAGCGCGTCGGGCCCTTCGCTCGGCTGCGAAGGGACAACTGCTTGTTCCACGGGCTCGCTTAGCTACCAGACAGCGCCAAGCCTTCTCGGTTGTGGGACCGTCAATCTGGAATGACCTCCCCTCAAACCTCCATTTCCTCCACCTGTCTAGTCAATCTTTATTTCTCAAGTCTCTTAAGTCTTTTTTCTTTGGTCGTGGCTGGGCTGGGAGCGCCTCTGAGTAGTTTCTTGAAGAGGCGCTATATAAATTCTAATAATGAATGAATGAATGAATGAATGAATGAATGAATGAATGAATGAATGAATGAATGACGGTTGCTCTTAAGAAGGGGGAGGTCTCGAAGGACACCACTCTCTCGGAGCGCCGTTCGAGTGACTGACTCATAGATCCACTCGACGGTGTGGATGAATGTTCGATGCGTTGTACGACTTGTCGTGGCGAGGGATCTCTAGCCGACTCTGACTTCTACGGAGACAGGACTAAGTATGCAAAGTCAACGTTACCTCCACTACTGGAAGTCCAGGCTTTGCACAACAGCTGATTAGTGCCAGTCCGTAGCCTGGAAGAAGGAGAAGGGCGTCGCTAATGGTCTTCGTTATCACACAGCGACTTATAAAGCTGCAGATCAACATCAACGGTGTCGAAGTACATGACGGAGATCATTCCGGGTTACTGCATGCGAAATAAATTATATCAAAATACACCGTGAGGCATAAAAAAGGAACCCCCTAGAAAAATCGTTATTATTTTAACAATTTTCAAACGATATATTCAAATTAATGTTACAGAATTTAATAAATTGCAACTATTGGCTTTGTATTTCTTGAAACAGTGAACGGGTGAAACGCGAAGGGTTCCGCAAGCAAATAAGTGCTTCGGAAAGGTGTCCAAACAAACCTATAGCTTTCTGTTGGTCAGATTCTGCATGATGTTTTCTTTTAGGTTCATTCGTCTGTACAACTCTGTGTTGCTAACTTTGTGTGTCCGTGATAATTTATATTATTATTTAGAAGTGTGCGCTTATCTTACACACCTTTATTTATAAGAAGGTACAATGTTTCACGAGTTTAAGGTGAAGTGTACCTTACTGGCGTTTTCTTATCGGGCGTATTCCGATGTAACGTGCGACAATGTAAGGTGCACAAAATATTATAAAGGTGCTAAGAAAATTTATGAGGGTTAGACGTCGAGAGTATTCCCAGGTTACATAAATTGTTAATCGTCTCGCGTGTTATCATTATATATGAAATATTACAAGTGTTCAAAGGTGTGCAAGTCGTGCAGAAAATTTGAAAATGGACCGACTCCAGATGAAGGTGAATCGAATCCCAGATAATATTGGAATAATTTTTTGAAAGCCTGAAAATGAATGTGCACATAACCAGCGTGAATGACACACTGTCTATCATACAGTGTGGTCAGAGTTTTCAACTCGTAATGTTAAATTGTGATTAATTATTAGTTTCGACATTGATGATAAAATAATTATGTCGTAGGGCAATCTCTACATGCCTTTCGTGGGTTGCCCTCCTCCTTCTTTTAGGCTGTGACTTGGCAAATCCCATTGCAGACATTTTTGCCATAGCATGCTTATCAAACGACGTTTATGATCGTCAGAGGAAGTAACGCCTTCCTATTAATAATAATAGCAATGATGTACATGTGTTTTACATTTACTAGCAATTAAACAATATTTATTTTTATCTTATAATTTTCCATGAATACGTTGTGAAGGTGTTTGTTTAAACGAGAATTGAATTATCCGTTTATCGACATTGTTCGTCGTGGCATCACCCAAGCATAGGCAACAGTGGCTTCGAATCTTTCTTATGATATCCTATCATGGGTTAGCCACATACATGTAGGCCTATAAGCTTGGGTGGATTGTTTTCACCCTCGCCGTCTGATCTTTCAACTGATAGACCATTCGTAAAAGATGAGTAGACATTTTGCAAGTGACTTTAACGCGTTCACATAATTATATAACATATGCCTAAGGGCAGGACAAATCTAGAGCCCTACAGTAAATTGCATTTGGCCATTAAGTGATCTCTGTTTTTTTTTGTGCAGGCCGTATGGATATTGACTTGATTGCAGTTTTGGGGATCCAACGATTGATACCAATTGCATTAGCGAACGACTTAGTCGTGATCGCCCTTCATCAGACCTGAGCGCATTTGTCTGCAAGTGGGTTGGAAACTGCGAGAACTCTTTTGCAGCAGCGACCTTCCCCATAATTTAGATCGCACGTGAGAGTTGAGAAGTCATCCGTGATGCTTATCCTCGTCACCATGTACCAGCTTCTCCACCATCGGGTCCAGCAGAGTAACGATGATGTTTGACCCGATGGCGAGGGTGCCCACGGTAGATGCATGAGGGAAGCGTATTCCCAATCCTCCCATTCCGAATTACCGATGGGGATCATGGGGAGAGTGTGCAGACGCCAGAAGAATCTGGGAAAATGTTCACTCTAGGCCTATTCTAAGATCAGAATGACGTCGTCGTGAAACGAGTAATTATGACGTCCATCGAAAAACACAATCCCGTAATTATGACGTCACTTATTGTAGGTTATAATACCACGAGTGTTGTCTGACGTCTGGAGATACCAATGTCGCCCGATGCACTTTTATTACTTCCTATCGAGAGCCCTGTGTACTAGTGTTGGCAGTTTACACACCCAGTTATGCATGTAGGCTACTTGTGTAAGTACGTTTCTATGTAAGCTTTGTCTGTGTAGGTTTGCATGCATGCGTGCATACATGCAAGTCTACACAGACTATGCCTACAGAGAAACTATGTACCTACATAACGTGAGCATCTATAGGCTACATTCATTCATCATGTCGGTATGAATTGCCTAAATATAAATTTACTCTAATACATGATAGCTTGTTCTGGCGACAATTTAGTGTTCTGTCAAAATCAGACATGCAAAACACGCAGTCACTGGCCAATCAGATTTCGACTCCGTAATTCGTAATTTATATAAGGACGCACTTCCGAAACACGGTTACACACCATTCATCCGCTTTCGTTGCACTAAAGTTGTCTAATCTATTGGAATCAATTCCTCTACGCTTAGCTTCTACGGTCGGGTCCACAACAGAACAACTCTGATCAAGTTGATCTGACGAGGACCAAGCGAATGAGACTGACTTGGCACCAGCGTCTTTCTTGTCTTTATAAGTACAGTAATTACAATACTAACAACTGTCAATCATCTTGTATGGATTGCCAATCAACCAGATAGTTTTTAGAGCAGGGAAAATATGGCCAGCTAAACGCCAAGGGCCACAACCGCCCAGCCCAAAGGGCGCTAGTCGAGTAGACTCCTAGCGCCTGGCTTCAAAGACCTTGGACGCTCATGCAGTGCAAATGAGTCTATATCGTAATGTATACAGCGTAAACTCCGAGCTACCGTGTGCCACGCCCCACCAACCGCGAACAAGTATCAACACGTGGTATAAGTGTGTACATAACGTACATTATGTACATTTTACTGTACATTCTATGTGCATTTCTGTACGTATGCTATATGTCTATACGCATGTGTTATATATTGTATCCAACGAGTGAACGTGTATATCACGACGCCTCCAGAGTGCAGCACAATGGTAGCGACCATTCCCAGCCGTGATCGTATAACGCCTGGCTCTGATGGCCCTACAGCAATATAAATATATGCGACATCCTATCGCAACCTACATATGAACTTGTGAACTTATGTAGGGTCTTGAAACGTCACTCAACTGTTTGGCCAAACATCTGTCTGTCTAGTTAACTAAGAATCTATGATAATTATGCTGAAAAAAGTGCAACAATTTAACCGGCTGCAGTCATAGCCAGTTCCCAACTATATATACCACTGGTTGTTCTCTGCCAGTGCCAGTCCAAAGCCTGGATAAAGGAGGAGGGCGACAATAATCATCTTTGATATGGCAATGTCGTTAACCTTCGCCATACGCGACCAAAAAAACTACGTCTTGTATGCTTGGGGGTCCAAATGACCCCCAAGGTATACCTGTTCCTGGGCATGGAATTTGATAATTTTTGTTTCGTTTCTAATGTTTTATGGGTCAGGGAGTTCATTGCAGCTACTGCCAAATGCGTGACCTTCACCGATGACCTTGAAATTCAAGGTCACATGATTTTTTACATGACCATACCCTATCTCTGCTACTATACCTGTTAGAACAACGAAGTTGCACATAACGCATCCGTGATTTGGCTTCATCAACATCCTGAATGGGTGGATTCAGCAAACACTAATCAGAAGGACAGAAGGAGAGCATTCATATTGGAAATGGGGAAAAGTATGTGTCTTCCGTGGATCGACAGCAGAAGAAGCACGCCCTGCGTAAGCGGCAGAAAATCGATAAAGCGGGCTTTGGAATACGTGAATCTGCCTGTTCCTACGACAACACAGAACGACACAGTCATCACTCCTCAGAGAGGACGATGTCACATGTGCGATCGAAAGAATGACACCAAGACGAAACACAGCTGCAGCACGTGTGGTCAATTTGTTTGTGGTAACCATTCCACACAATTATTTACCTGTACCGAATGTAGTTAGATTCACTGGCAACAAGTCATAAACAAATTATGAGAAGTGAAACGATGTAACATAAGATGTAACATAACATATTCCAGTTGTGTTTTGTTTATATTTTGTTGAGTTCCTTGTGCCAAATAACCATAGAAACCAAAAAACTTCGTTGTTCTAACAGGTATAGTAGCAGAGATAGGGTATGGTCATGTAAAAAATCACGTAACCTTGAATTTCAAGGTCTTCCGTCAAGGTCAGGCATTTGTCAGTAGCTGGAGTGAATTCTCTGACCCCTAAAACATTGGAAACAAAAAAATCTTCAAGATACCTTGCGTAGAAGCAGAGATACACCTCATTGTATGGACACTAATGATATGGACATGAATTTCACTCTAAGCTCTCACCAAAATGACGTCACAGCGTCAGAACTAAGCGTCAGCGTATGACGCCACTCATACCATTTTGACAAGGAGGAATTGTTAGGAAAAGTCACCAAAGGAAACTTTTTGGTGCCCACATTTTAGAAAGTTACAGATGAAAATATACCCCTGGGGGTCTATTTGACCCCCAAACGTGTGGCGAAGGTTAAACATGTAACAAGCAGTATCCAGTTCCTAGAATTTTTTTATCTACATTCGTTATCTTTTTCTAATCATAATATATGACCTGTGTGTTCGCGTGTTAGACATGATCTGTATTTTGTGGGGCACGGTGGTAGTGGGTAGGTGTGTGGTTGACCAGAACGGTGCTATCTTTATTTCTGATATCAAGTTATGGATGCATGGTGTAATTCATTTACATTTATTACAAGATGCTACTATTGTTATAGAGTAAAAATCGGAAAAGTCAACACAACTGGCTTTGCCAATGTTTCAACCAGCTAATGAACTTTCAGTAATATAAATTTCATAAATGCAGGGCATCACTTCAAACTAGTCAAGTCAGATAGAAAACCCTATAACAGTTAGTGGTGTTTCTTGGTACACATAAATTGTGAGTGAGAAGACATTCTCCGGGACTACGTTTTAGAAGCGGACTTTTCATTGCATTGCAGACAAAACGCATATTGCTTGACAAGCATTCTTGTGTTGTTGTATTTAGAATGCCAGCACAAATTAAGGTTTACAAATGGAACATAAAATAGCTCAGCATCATGATTCATTGTCCTGTTTTTCATCATGTTGCTTGGAAATTTCCGATGAGCTATTTCCGATGAGCTGTTTAGTTAAAGAGTTGCCTATAATTATGAAAAGATTTGCTGGAAGTGTATTGCCTCTCATTCACACAATGTTGTTTTAGATTTCTAAGAAACTACAAACCTTACATGTTTATTTATGGTGTTTCTTCAGTGGACGCTTTGATTTTTCAAATCGTCTTAACGACTAAATGCTTTCTGATATAGCTGACACTTGTTTGGTTTCTCGCCAGTATGGGTTCTTACATGTCTTTTCAGAAAAGTAGCTTCAGTAAACGATTTCTGGCATAACCGACATTTATGTGGCTTCTCTCCAGTATGAATTCTCATGTGACTTTTCAGATGACTACCTTGGGTAAATGATTTATGACATAACTGACATTTGTATGGTTTCTCTCCTGTATGAGTTTTCATGTGTTTGTGCAGAGTACTAGATCCAACAAATGATTTCTGACATAGCCAACAAATGTATGGTTTCTCTCCAGTATGGCATTTCAAATGTGAATGCAGATGACCGCATTGAGTAAATAATTTCTGACATAACTGACATCTGTACGGTTTCTCTCCAGTGTGGATCCTCATGTGCATTTTCACATTACCGTCAGAAGCAAATGATTTCAGACATAACTGACAATTGTATGGTTTCTCTCCAGTATGGGTTCTCATGTGTCTTTTCAGAAAAGCTGGTTGCGTAAACGATTTCTCGCATAATTGACATTTATTTGGCTTCTCTCCAGTATGGATTTTTATGTGACTTTTCAAATTACTACCTTGGGTAAATGATTTATGACATAAATGACATTTGTATGGTTTCTCTCCTGTATGGGTTCTCGTGTGTTTGTTCAGAGCACCAGCTTCTGTAAATGATTTCTTGCAGAACTGATATTTGTATGGTTTCTCTTCCGTATGGGTTTTCATGTGACTTTTTAGGTTACCATCTTGGATAAATGATTTGTGACATAGCTGACATTTGTATGGTTTCTCTCCAGTATGCGTCATCATGTGGCTTTTCAGAGTATCATCATGAGTGAATGATTTCTGACATGACTGACATTTGTATGGTTTTTCACCAGTATGGTTTCTCATGTGTCTTTTTAGGTTGCCACATTGAAAAAATGATTTCCGACATAAGTGACATTTGTAGGGTTTCTCTCCAGTGTGGGTTTTCAAGTGTGCATTCAGAGTACTACATTGAGCAAAAAATTTCTGACACAGCTTACACATGTATTGTTTCTTTCCAGTATGGGTCCTTATGTGGCTTTTCAGAGTACCATTCTGAGCGAATGATTTCTGACATAACTGACATTTATATGGTTTCTCACCGGTATGGTTTCTCATGTGTACTTTCATACTGCCACATAGAGCAAATGATTTCTGACATAACACACATTTGTATAGCTTCACTCCGGTATGCATCTTCATGTGGCTTTTAAAAACACTGTCATGCGCGAATGATTTTTCACATAACTTCTCACCAGTATGGATTTTCATGTGACATATCAGACTGCTACCGAAGGTAAATGATTTCTGACATAACTGACATTTGTATGGTTTCTCTCCAGTATGAATTTTCATGTGACATTTCAGACTGCTACCTAAGGTAAATGATTCATGACATATAACATTTGTATGGTTTCTCTCCAGTATTGAATCTCACGTGACTTTTCAGATCATCACCTTGAGTATATGATTTTAGCATAACTGACATTTGCATGGTTTCTCAAAAGTAAGGATTCTCGTATGCTTTTCAGATGATCACTTTGATTGCATTGATTATTTCTGACCTAGCTGACAATTTCTTTCCAGAATGAATCTCCAATTTGCACTTTCAGACTGCGTTTGTGAAAAATGTTCTGGCATAACCAACATTTTGTATGACTTCTCTCTAGAAGTGGCTATTATGAGTGGTTGTCAGATAACTGTCTGCAATAAATATTTTATAAGACATAACTGACCTATGTATAATCTCTTTGAAGAACAGGAACACGTCAATAAGAGACTGTTTTATGACATACAAAAACAACTTCATCAGTTAGATATTATTAGGTAGATGCTGTCATCAATCCAGCATCCATTTGAAATTTAAAATATAAAAATACCTTAGAAACGTAAACTAGCCTACATGTATGATTTTGGCAGCTTATTGAGCTCCATTTCTAAGGACTATCAACTATTATCGCCCAGCACTGACTCACACTTTAAGCTCTATCATATTAGAAACGGCAAAACTGACCGAGATTTGCATTGGAAACGTGTGAGATGACTTTAAGGCAAAACTGCACAGGGTGGATGATAGAAATTGACCATTTGTCGCATAATAAATTATATTAAGCGGAAATCTGACATAAACGTCCGATCGCACAGAATGGCGGGCGATACTAGATGGTAGGTTGCAAGATTACGGAAAAACGATGTCGCGAGGTCAGGTCAAAAAGTCGCCAAAAATCGCGAGATGAAAATGAATGGCTCATAAACATTTCCATTGCTCCAAGTTAGCAGGACAACTGTTACAACCAGACAATTATAAGATATGTACAATTAAAAAGTAAATACAGAACAGTAAATTAAGAAATTAAAACCGTTATATATAATGTTGCCTTTAAAGCGTATGTCAATGGAACATTCAAATCTAGAATAGACATAGGGCCTACAACGTGAATTGATGCAATTTGTATCGATTGAAATTTGCTTCTCATCATTGCAATAAACGTTTCGGAGGGTGCACTAAGCTTAGTGCACACTCCAAAACGTTATAACTTCGTTTTCGAGTGACGCTTTAGGAATTACGATTAAATGTGTTCTATATATTTACCATCTCTCGTTTGCTGTTGAAATTATAAAGCGCCTTAAATTATCGCTTTGTCTGGTAGCACATGACCAGACTCAATGTAACTAATTGTATTTTTTACATTATTTATAAAGCGCCTCTACTAGGGTAAGTCGTTCAGAGGCGCAAGACCACGAAAGAATAAATTTGTTTTACGAAAAGAAAAAGAGGAGGAGGGAAAGAATTTTATATCGAGTAGCCTAGATGGACGTTGCACGGCAATGTGGAGGAAGGAGGAAGCAGAGGGCGCCAGATGAAAACCTGGATGGGTAACATAAGAGAAGATATACAGGAAAGTTGCATGGATATGAGGGATGCCATGGATATCATCATGGACAGAGCAGTGTGGAGACGCCATGTAAAGTCCTCATCGTCGGCGCTGTCGGACGGATGAGAACAACGACGATGACGAGATGGAGACAGTCTATTCCGAAGAGAATCCAGCAAAATGAATCCAGTTATATGCTAATTATTGTCTGTTAATAAATGCAAATATATCGCTACTGCACAAAACGCATCTGATTGTATAGAGTAGCGCACAATTTTTTCTCTCTTTTTTCTCTTATTTCCTTTGGTTCTTTTCAGAACATTGGTCGACAAGATGTCGCCATCTGCAAGAAATGGCGAGATCTCATAAATTAGACTGGAACCCTGTCGTCAAATGCTGAAGTAGGCCTAACGTGCTAAAGAATCATGTAAGATTGGTATCAATCCAGAACCCAAACAAAGGTAGCTAGAAGGCGCTAAACGCTGGAAAATTTAACTATTGTAATATACGTAATAAATTTACAGGCGCGCCAAAAAATGTAATCACTGTTATTCTCTGTAAGCTTACCTATCTGTTGTGCTATAAATCCATGTTCAGCATTCAGCGCATCCATTATAGAGTCGTTTGCATTGCCTTCTATTTGTTGGTCAAAGATTCTTGGTGGGTAGCGTTGAATGTCGAACCAAATCGAATGCTTTAGAGATATCAGAGCAACATAGTTTGTTCGTCTGCAGCAATAGAGAACAGTTTTTGCTGGACGGGGAAAGAGACTCATTCAGAGTGGAAGACCGTTCCACGTCGTTGGACCAAAGATGGAAAATTGCCACCGAAATATTTGCGCAATCCGAAGTATAAGTATGCCTCAAGTTAAGAAAAGGCTTGTGTAAAATTGAACTGTGGTTCTTGACCCGCGTTGTACCCTTGATAATGTCAGGCTCTGCTTAAACACCTTCAACACGTTTGCTATCAACATTATAACAAAAATCTGACGTGTAAAACAATAATTATTAATAAATGCATGAAAAGGGTCAAATCGTTAACAGAAATCCCTGCTAGTTCAACAGATCTTGTTAGTGTAAAAATCGTCGTCATTGTGCCTGTTGGTGCTAAGAGCAAAAAACTAGATTATTTTAAGTTCTGAAAGAAATCCTGAAAGAGTGTGATATAGTGCCAGTTGAGAAAATTATATAACTCAGGTTATGTGTGAGATATAGAAAAACCCCAAACAGCTTTGGAAAGGAACATGAAGCATATACAGGAAATTAATATAAAAAAAAACTGGGGAAAAACTTTCACTTGCGACTCGCTTTCTGACGACAGGTCACAAATGATGTGTGGGGCGCGGGATGTGTTGTTTATCAATGCGCCCAACATGGGGAGGGTTTTTGGTTGGGATGTGCCTCTCCCCATTACCGAAATTTCCACACTGAATGGTAGCATTTCAGGTTGGTATTTTAACGATTTTGCTGATCATTTGAGTATTTGAGTATTGATAGTCGTGGTTTAGGACTTTAATTAAAATGTCCCATTCTTTGTTTGGAATGTTTAATCTCAACAAACTTCTCATAATTTCAATGCTGAAAGACATGATTTAAGACTGCAATAAATGCCCCCATTGTATAAAATATTCAATTTCTACACTATAATGGCTGCATATTTAGTTGTCATCTTAATAAAAATTGCTCTGCTATGGTTTCAGAGCTTCGGCTCCAATTGCTTAAAAATTTTGAATTTCCACATTGTAGGCCCAACTGTAACATTTTTAGCTGCCATCTTAGCAAAACAACTCATGACTTCAGTGCTCACAGACGTGGTTTAAGACTTCAATAAAATAATGTCCCCGCTGTTTAATTTTTTAAATTTCCACACTGTAATGGCTTCAGTAAGCTGTTATCTTAATATATTGCCCATTTTCCAATCCTTATTGACAGTCATGTCTTAAGACTTCAAAGTGTCGACCCCAATTTTGTGCAATTTTTGGATTTGGACACTCTTATTGTAGGAACTGTAGCATTTTAAGCTTTCATCTGAACAAAAATTACTCATGATTTCAGTGCTCAGAGACGTGACTTAAGACTTCGATAAATATACTCTACCCCTTGTATTTTAGAAGAGTGGTAAAGTGGAATTTATATTTTAAAACTAAAATGGCAAAGTTTCATTTCATTTAGCTGCCGCAGTCTAACGAATTAATCTTAGCAAAAGCATAAATAAAAAATTATTTTAATTTGCAAATAAATACCGCAAAATAAAATTGCTATTGCATCTTTTACAATTTTCTGAAAGGTCCAGGCGACCTCTGGCAAATCGTCAGGCGACCCCCGTGGGGGTCGCGACCCACAGGTTGAGAACCGCTGTGCTAGATAATGGACAATACAGTGCTTCACTTAAACACCTTTGATGTCTTTTTGTAGAATTCTATAAACTCAGCAACAGTACATTTTCGTTTGGATTACTACTACCAGAAACGGTGCGGTTTTAGGAATATCGGCGTTAGCCTAACAGTATGCGACGATCATGAATTAATTATAGGACGTTGATAATTATTTATGTTAACTTAAACGCTATTGTCTGTGTAAACGACGAGATCGACGCAAACAAACCTGAACGATGATTATATGTCGTTCGCTGATCATTGACAGCAGTAACATAGATTTTATCAAAGGTTATTAAGCAACCAGCTTCTTAACTGTCATGTGAGCTCGAGTTAGTAGTCGTATTTGCAGTTTAGAGTCATTGTGGGAAAACAAAGATCATTAGCGACGCCCTCCTCCTTTATCCATGCTTGGGACTAGCACTGGCATTGTACAACCGTCTGCGTCACCACACACGCATATGTGTGCACTTCAAGCGTTTTGTCGTTTCAACCTAAGGCCCCTTGAGGTTGTTAAAATTACCACTAGCATAGGCGTACGAGGCGGGGGTCCACAGGGGGCAAATGCCCCCAACTTTCTGGTTTTTCGGGCAAACCGAGACGACCAAGAAAAAGGTCGTCAACTTTTTTGCCGGATTTATTTTTCGGACAGAAATGCAATCTTTGCCCCCCCCCCGCTGCAGAAATCTCCCGTACGCCTATGACCGCTAGGATACAAGTTAATATTGTATGGTGACACCGAATAGTTAAACAGCTACTACATAAGCCCAACTAACTATTCCTGATTCGAGTAAAAACTTATTATCATATTAGACGAGCAATATCGAAATTTTAATTTAAAAAATATGTAAACAGCTCCATTAGACACCTTTTACACAAACTATTCAACCGCAATAAGTAAAACGATTGCTTTTACGCACAAGAATGTCTAGCTTCATCTTTCGTGTGCAACAGTAGTAAGTAGGATAGACACTAAAGCGGGGCCTACGAAACAGTGACTAAGAACGGAATATGTATGCCAGTACGATGTATCGATAAATGTGGATGGCGATACACACAAAATATAATTCCTCCGAGACACATTAATTTTTATGCCACGCGCGAGCCTCATTAGCAGTGCATCTGGGGTAGTGATATTTCTATTCACACAAAGCTGTCGGTGCATGGATATAGATGAAACGACAAGGAAGAAGAACATCACCACCACGCCCCTTATATATGCTGAGGGTGAGAAAATGAGGTCTCACTTTCTGTCTGTATGCCTGTATGTCTGTCTGAATAGGTTTTTTTGTGGCGTCGCTCTTATGCGTTGAACAGGTTTTTTTAGTAAGTTGTTCGAAAATCTCCTTCTAACTTTGTAACGACGTCAATACGTCTTACACTCCTTTAAGACGTATTCTTTTTATGCTATAAATATTGCAGACAGGTCTAATTTGTCGATAATGCAGAAAGGTCTACGTTTGCCGGCAGATTTAAAACAAAATGTGCTGCAATATGTCAAACAAACTTCTGTCCAGGGCAGCGGCCTCTACTGTTATAGGACCTCGTCAAATCTGGATCCACACATCCAAGTTTATAGGACATTCGCGGTCGAAAGATTGTCCATCACGAAGAACTATTTCCCATCATTGCGAATATTATGAAGGACGCCGTTAAGTTACAAAAATTATATTATTTTTACTGAAGTCCATAGATTGAACGAATTAATGAATGAGTGTATGCCTATGTATGAAAGAATGAATGAATTAATGAAGAAATGAATGAGTGAATGAATGAATGAAGAAATGAATGAGTGAATGAATGAATGAATGAATGAATGAACTAATTAATTAATTAATGCATAGCCAATTTCAGACACCTTTAAATCAGTTGCTTCTGACGCTATGTACAGGCATAATCTGTTTTTCGACGAATCAAATCTCTCCCCACTATTATAAACAACGTTGATTTGCTGATCGTGCTGGCCACGAAAGTCAATTTCATGAATAGGGCCTCAATAGGCCTATATTGGGCTTGTCGGTTTTGCTGCTTTTGCATGTCAACTCCTCATTATTATAATTGTCGTCAACTGCCATTGGTAAGGAGGTCAGAACAGAGGCGTTTATATAAGGAGGGGGGGGGGTAAATACTGAAATCAAACAGGAATCTGAGAGATGGGATGGTAAAGACACCGACGTGGTGCTGTACGGATGAAATACTTGGACTATAACTTGTGAAATGAGAACCTAAGAAGACTGTCCAAATGAATGATAATAATAATACATGTATGCCTGTGTTATGTGTGTATTTATAATTGTATGTATACGTAATTATGAGGGTATTTATGTGTGTATACATGTATGCAAACTTATGTTAAATAGTAATTCACGTAGGTCTATTAAAACGGATCGACAACAGTTACTTCATGAACATTGCATCATACAAATACCAGAAAAAATAAAAAAAAAGAAAAAGTGGGAAAAACAGAAACTGCTCAACAAATTAGACAAAAGTGAACTGAAATACATTAAAGACAACGGACAGAGGTCTTTACTACCTATCTGTAATATATAGTTGACGTCGTCGTATCCTGCAATCGTCTGAATTGAGTTTTATAGTAATCATTGTAGCGTACAATTAGTATAATGCAAATTTACGCTCATCTTAAACACCTTTAAAGTGATGGCACTGCAAGTTATAGATAGCCGTATGTACAAAAATATATTAGTGATCTGTAAACATCCGATATAATAATGCATTCGACGATGATGAAATTATCTTGACACCAGTTCAGTAAATAATACTAAATATATTATTCTACTGTCAGTCAACAAAAAGTTGTCATATAATATGATGACTGTTCAGACAAAACTAAACTCAGATCATGTGCAAACCATAGTCAAAGCAACAGTTCTGCACATTTAAATTGATCATACGTGCTAAGAAGAAAGTGTGTGTCTAGACACCTTGTAAACTCTTCTTTAGACTTGATAAATATTATAAATACATACGTGTGACGTATAGTAAATTTCTCTATCATGTAAAAAGCCTAGCACTCCTTCCCCCTCCCCAAATCGGCAGGAAAACCACTGGTGGGGGAATCGGATTTCTAACCCGAAAGCCTTTCACCATCCTTTTACTCCAGGTCAGCTTCTGAAGATGTGTCTAACACTATTCTTCATATAGCTCAATATTATACAGTTTTCATCCTTTTGGAATACTTCTCGGCGAGGATGCCAAAAGGTAGCTGTATAAATTCCTTAAACTAATCATGATATCTGGATTTGATTCCTTGCTATCTTTTGCATAACCTCATTGTAACGTTTGTATCAGGTAAATCTTAGCTCTTGAATGGATTGCTGGCAACTCAGTGTAAGCAAAGGTAAAACTCAGAGGTACTCCCGACAACATGGTGGGCACTGCATCGGAGTTTCACCCCGAATCGCTGAGCAATTGCGAGTGAATGACTTGCCCAAGATCCCTACGCGTCGATTTGAGGTGGATTCGAACCTGTAACCCTTTGGCTGCAAAGCAACGAACATACCCACTACACCACCGCGCCCCAGTGTCTCATTCGTTTTCATTCTTGTTAGTTCTAAGGCGTGGGTTGATATCGAAATCACCTTATAATCTGAGGTGAAACATGGGACGAAATTGCCCAATCAGCAGCGTTGCCACTCTGAAAAATAAAAAAACCCAAGTTGGTCGGTCGAAAAAACCCAAGAAAACCCAAGTTGCCCAAATCTTCCGAAATTTTAAAAATTTTCGCCCAAAAAATTTCTGACGACTTTTTTTTTTTTTTTAGTCATCCGCCAAAATTTTCCCCGAAATTTCAAAAAAAAATTCCATTTTACCGTCCAAAAAATCTGACGACCCTTTTTTTTTTTTTTTTTTAGTCAATTTGCTTAAATCTTCAGGACATGTCGAAAAATTTTCCGTTCGCAAGGAAAAAACCCTAGATTTCTCCAAAAAACCCAAGTTTTTCACGGAAAAAACCTCATTTCCCAAGCTCGAAAAAAAAAACCCAAGATTTTTTGCGCCCAAAAAAACCCAAGAAAAAAACCCAAGTTCCTCGCAAAAAAACCCCATTTCCCAAGTTCGGATCAAAAAACCCAAGATCTTGTGAAAAAACCCAAGGAGTGGCAACGCTGCCAATCAGTGATTCAACGCGACTGATAAATTTATTACACTGTGAGGAGACGTATGCAAGGTGTCTAAGGATAGCGACGAATGGTCCAGTATTTTGGCGTCATCTAGCGACCAAGATTAAGTGTTTTTATATAGCATGAGTTTTGGTTGGTAATTAATTATTTGTTTATAGCAAATGTAAGGAGCATAACACAGTCAAGAGTTTGACAGCTAGCAACCAAACAATAGGTTTCTAATCAAATTTACACAAAGTCTTTGAAAGTCATGTTCTTCGCTGAACCTAATAATTACAATTATTTTATTATATGCAAAAATAACTCACATGGCATATAATATGAATAATATTATTAGTTCCCATGATTATTTCAATGGCACCCTACTCAACATAGGCCTACCAATCCCTCAGACAATCTCTCGGTAGCCTTCAGAATAAGTAAATGGAACATAGTTGTTACTGATACACAAGAAAAGATCTAGAAGGAAGCTATTGGTCACCATTAAATCACATTGAAGCAAACATTACGCGGCTGCAGTTCGGCAAAAATGCCTTAACAAGCGATAGTATAAGAGTTTTGCAGAAGCAGAAGAGCACTACTAAGACGTACTACTATACGAACGACGCTTTGGCAAAACGTGCAACTGAGAGTTCGGTGGATTAAAATATAATCGTTTGCTGATGATGATCATATTTCTGTTCAAAAGAGTTAACCACCACTAAGAGAGCATGTTGTTATTATGGTGGCGCCAAATAAATCGATTTATTAAATGAATCATAAACCCTGTCGTCCAATCGAAAAAAGTTACGTGAGGCTCATGATGTCGCTAGATGGTGTTTAAATCTGGAAATTAAGTCATTCTGCTAAAAACCTTTAACCCTCAGGCTACCACGCTATTTTTGTAACACTGACTACCAAGGGGGGGGGTGGTTACCACCCCCCCTGGATTTTGGGTTTGGTTTGAGATATCATAACTTGTAATACACCTATGGATTCAGCATTCATTTCTGCACAAAATGGTATATTTAGGTTTAAAATATATGAAAGCACCCCGAAGTTATGAATTTTTTACCGTAGGCACCCGTCGATTCCACAAAATGTATACTTTCGCATAAGCAAAATATTAGATTCTGTGTGTTTTAACATAATTTATTTAATTAAAAATAGTTTACATATAATAAAATCCAATATTCAACTATAAAAACTAGTAATAAGTTAGTTTTAGTTACAATAAAAAGAGAAAAAACATGTAAAACATGCTGAAAAACCTTTACGCAGACTTATCGGTTTGCGTTGTAAAAAAACCCAACATTTTCACACATTTAAATTTATTTTAAGCACTTCCGGTCATCAAATGTCAAATTAATTGGTATCAAAAAATAGCCCTAAATGCACTCTATAGAATGACATAAATTATTTCTCTTGCAAAATAAATTATGAATAATTTTTAATAGGAAAAACATGAAAATTTTATGAAAATAAAACACCTTTATTTATATGTTAATTTATTTTGAGCACTTCCGGTTGTCAAAAGAAAACTCGGTGACCACCAAAATGTAGCCCCACATTCCCTCTACAGAATGGTGTGATTAGTGTCTCTTCATGTCAAAGGACGGATAAGATACAGCCGATAATCTAAGGGGGGTGGTATCCACCCCCCCTGGTGCCTCGGGTATAACTTTTGAATGGTATGGTATATCATGACACATTTTAGTTAAAAATGTGTGCAAATGAATCCTTTACAGCTACCTAAAACGTCAAATTTTTATTCCTAACGAAAAAAGTTTGATTTGGAAAAAACCTGGGGGGGGGGGGGGGGGTGGATACCACCCCCCCCCTGGTAGCCCGAGGGTTAAAACGATAACTCTAGATTATTATAAGCAATTTAACCGTGGCAAGATATCGTTTCCCGCCTCGGTCCGCGTCAAACTTGCTAACCTTTTAAAAGAGAGTCACACTTTGTATTGTCGTGATCAAATTATATTGGGCATTCAGAAAAACTGAGCATAATATTTTCTGTGCAATTGTAAAGGTCGCATAGGTCTACTGTCCTGGATATGCTGACTAGACGAGCTTTCCCATCACCACTACCTTCATGCCATGCATCGTTAAATTGTTGAGATCGTATTATTGTCATTAACATTAAACAGGGTACAATATTGTGTACAATTATTGTGCCAGTCCGAAGTCGAAGGAGGATGGCGATGATTATCATATTTTTTTAACATGGCGTCGTCATCATCATCATCATCATCATCATCATCGCTCAGTGGAAACATTGATATAAACAGGGTACACGCTAAAATCAAATCAATAAATTGATTGGTCCGTCTGTAACAACAACAATAAGCACACCATGTCAGGAATAGAAATTACACAAAGGATCTTAAGTATTACCAAGTTGTTAGACATTAATCAATCTCATAACAGTCAATAACTTAATTAGTTGGCATAAATTATTCAGTCATAAGGCATAGATTGGGATGTTCTCCGAAAAGAGTAAGGATTGCTTAACTAGTGGTTCTAAAGTTAAGTGATACCAGTGCGGAAAATTATTTCTGGACCTGGAATGCGAGGTTATAAAAAAAACTCATGCAATTATAGTGGACGAATGAAGGCCCTGAAGGGAGGAAATCCCAAAAGTAGAAGGCCCAGACAAATTATTAAATAACTGTGACAGATGCGCACCACAATTCGATGAAAAACCAAAGCAACAGTAGATAAGTCGAGTTAATCACGATTAGCATAACATCATAGCAAGGTGACAGGCACCTCAATCCAACAAAATGAGAAAGCAAGAATGAGAGCATTCATGGAGAAACTGAAAGACACGCTGAAAAAGACATGCTGAAAAAGACACGCTTACGTTGGTTGGGTCACCTACACAGATCGAGAGAGGATGGGACTCTAAAGCAGGCACTGGATTGGATTCCGTCGAGATGGAGAAGAGGACGAGGAAGGTGTGACGAAGGACGATTACGCAGGATTCAGAAGACGGCGGAATGACGTGTGAGGATGCTGCGGACGTCATGATAACGTGGAGACTGGAGAGGCTGATAACAAACATGATCGATAACGTTGATCTTTTTCTTATGTTGACGGACTGCCTGTAGCCAAAAATTAAGCGAATTTGCTATATTTATAAATTGCTAAAAACCGTATAAAAGGTCTCTTACCAGTTATTACTAATCAACAATTTTGAAACGATTATTTGCGGACATCGAACTTCTTAGTTAGTTTCAGTTTAACGTCACTGTGTGATGACAACGATCATTGGTGACGCCCCCTCCTTTTCCCAGGCTTGGGACTGGCACAGGCAGAGTGCAACCAATGGCGGAGTTACGAACTTCTTATGTCGACCTTGCCGTTTACTTCCCAGCTTACGCCGGTACCAAATTATACTGCTTGGTGCGTAAACAACTTGCCCAAGGTTTCGAATCGCAACCACCCGCTCCGTGAGCGAGCGCGTTACCGCTAAGCCACCAGGTCGCACACTGTTGTATACGCGAATAAAATTAGGGAATCTTGTTCAATGAGAAGATTATTGGCCTTGAAAATGTTACCTATAAACTACATGCATAATTGCATATTGATCTTGCGAGCATCTTAGATGCCTTCTAAACGCTTTCTAGAAACATATAAATTTAGTATAGGCGTGACGTACGGTGAATTCCATCTTGTCATTATCTTTAAAAAACCTTTGTGTCCCACCCCCAAATCAACAGGACGGTGTACCGCGAGATTCTATCCGGCAACAAAAAATACACGAAATCGTCTGGTAATCGGTAATTAACCCTCAGGCTACCACGCTATTTTTGTAACACTGACTACCAAGGGGGGGGGGTGGTTACCACCTCCCTGGATTTTGGGTTTGGTTTGAGATATCATAACTTGTAATACACCTATGGATTCAGCATTCATTTCTGCACAAAATGGTATATTTATGTTTAAAATATATGAAAGCACCCCGAAGTTATGAATTTCTTACCGTAGGCACCCGTCGATTCCACAAAATGTATACTTTCGCATAAGCAAAATATTAGATTCTGTGTTTTTAACATAATTTATTTATTTAAAAATAGTTTACATATAATAAAGTCCAATATCCAACTATAAAAACTAGTAATAAGATAGTTTTAATTACAATAAAAAGAAAAAAACATGTATTAGCTGCTGAAAAACGTTTACGCAGACTTATCGGTTTGCGCTGTAAAAAAACCCCAACATTTTCACACATTTAAATTCATTTTGAGCACTTCCGGTCATCAAATATCAAATTAATTGGTATCGAAAAATAGCCCTAAGTGCCCTCTATAGAATGGCATAATTTATTTCTCTTGAAAATTTAATTATGAATAATTTTTAATAGGAAAAACATGAAAATTTTATGAAAATAAAACACCTTTTTATATATTTTAATTTATTTTGAGCACTTCCGGTTGTCAAAAGACAACTCGGTGACCACCAAAATGTAGCCCCACATTCCCTCTACAGAATGGTGTAATTGGTGTCTCTTCGTGTCAAAGGACAGATAAGATACAGCCGATAATCTAAGGGGGGTGGTATCCACCCCCCTCTGGTGCCTCGGGTATATCGGGTATAACTTTTGAATGGTATGGTATATCATCACACATTTTAGCTCAAAATGTGTGCAAATGAATCCTCTACAGCTACCTAAAACGTCAAATATTTATTCCTAACGAAAAAAGTTTGATTTGGGAAAAACCTAGGGGGTGTGGATACCACCCCCCCCCCCTGGTAGCCCGAGGGTTAAAATTCGCACCCTATTGAGTCACGTTAAATATTTTATTAAAATTAGACACCTTTTGATACATAATAAATAAGATATAAGAACCATCAGATCAGTCCATATTGGATTAGGACAAAAAAAACTGAGATATCAAAGTGCATAATAGACCATAGACTGGCATAGAGCGTCCAAACAATTACTGAATTTCGATGCGGTAGGCCTAGTTAACGCTACAATTAAGAAATAATTACTTTAATTTCGAATAAAAGATCGCCACCAAGATCTTGGTGGTATTTTCTATTCCAACATCCTTATAACTGATGCTAATTTTAAATTTTCTTAATTTTCTTTTTTTGGGTAAATATCTCTCCCTTGGTTTTAGTTTCAATCGAGTTTTCGCCAGACCAACATTGGCGACAACAGTGATGTGATTTCAGTAGTTTCTCTTTAAGAGGTATAATTATACACGTATGATAATAAGAGCAGCGGAGCTGGACTCAGCACCAAACCTGATTATTTTACTTACTTATATTTTCAGAAACACTCCAACTACAGGTGTTTGAACTGTCTAGGTAAAATTTTAATGTTTGAATGTGAGTGTGACTAACACATTGCCACTGATTTGCTAGAAATTGACTACATAGCTATAAAGAATGTTGAATCTAAAGCAATAGTTAAAAGTATCTTTAAGGTGTCTAAGTCAATCGTCTTTGATTATTCCCTGGAAATATTATTTTACAACGGGATATGAAGGCGATGATAGTTCTGTCGTTGACTTATAATACTAAATGATGCTGTGATCAACTGATGAAAAGATAGGATATAATTCCGAGGTAGTGAGCGCAGCGCGAACGGAAGTTCATTTGAATTCGATGAACCAACAACCGAGAAGTATCGACCAAATTAACAGATAATCGTCTTTCGAGATGGTTAGTGCTAATGTGTACAGACATGGACAAAGTTCTTTGCTCACGAAAATAATTGCAAGGTCATCCCCATCAAACCACGACTGATCGGAGCGACATCGGGACGACGAGTCACTGGTTGGCATCTCGGCCTTGCTCGAAATCTCGTGTTTAGCTTGACTAGTTACTGATGAGTTACTGCGACTCGTCCTTATTGCGCCTAGTTACCGATGAATTTTAGCTCAGCTTTCATGCAGCGCGCGAGGAATCTAGCATCGTGAAATTAGGTCACGTGGTGAGCGATAGCCAATGAATCGTACTAATGTATTTGTAAACTAAACCGAAAATAAGCGGCTGAGATCAATTTTTATGTGGGCGCCTAAACGGCGGCGCCAAAACGTCACGTACCAAAAAAAACAACACCAGCTGAATCTTTTAAATAAAATTATATTAAATCTTCTCGTTGTGTTTCACCACACAGTATAATAGTCGCCATTCTACACTATCTGCCGTACATCAACCAAAGAGAAAAATAAGTAAGATAACCCTACTTGCCGACAGTGATCATGAATGTGAAATTATGCTCAAAGACAATAGGGATTTCATATGAGGGTATACTATAATAAACAAATGTTTCCATTATCAACAACACGTTCAGTTTCTATTCAAGTACCCAGTTGACTTCAATTTCGTGACCTTTTAAGTTCGCATTTAAGTTTCAGTTAACTGAAATTAAATAAATAACCGACATTTCAGTTTAAGTTAACTTGAATCACACCAATGTTGGTAGGCTGTCTTGATCTACATGAATGGATGGACGGGGCAAATACCGACCTGTTCGTATTTGAGTAATATTTATTTTTCACGTTTCATTCAGTGGTGTAATAATTAATCGTAATCTGTACCATATAAGGGACCGAATGACTAAAATAACCCTATACCTAACCCTAACCGACCCTCGAAATCTCGTGTTTAGCTTGACTAGTTACTGATGAGTTACTGCGACTCGTCCTTATTGCGCCTAGTTACCGATGAATTTTAGCTCAGCTTTCATGCAGCGCGCGAGGAATCTAGCATCGTGAAATTAGGTCACGTGGTGAGCGATAGCCAATGAATCGCGAGGCCATTGTTCGGTCCTTTTTTAAATCGGTGCCGAACAAGAAGGTAGGCCACATGTATACATCTTTGTCTCAAAATTTGTTAATAAATTTATAACTATTATTCTTTACGTTTCACCGTAGTGCCTTATCAATCGTTCTTTATGTACGTTGCATACCCGCTGCGAGAATTAGGCCTTCCAATTTTATATAATTATAGGATGGATATCGGTAACGATATTATCGGTAGAGTTCGGAGTGTGGTGGCACATGTGGTACTCTTTAAGTGTTCTGACGTCTTTTAAGGATTCGTTTACAAAGTCCCGTCCAAACCTATTACAAGAAACAACAAGAATCTTTAATCAAATTAAAATACAGCCTTAATTTGCAGGAGTGATATTTATCTAATTTATAAAGAGCGCTTTGAAGGTGTCTAAGGCAACATTTACCCAGGACTGAGCGACATCTTAAGGCATCTGTGGCGGTAAAGTGGTCTTTCCTTTACCAGACTTATACAGCGCCCTTATTAGTTCTGTTGCAGATTGACCGGACTCACAGGCGCTCAGTCAAAATAAAATCGGTGGACCGGAATATAAAGTGAAAGTCGTCTTCATGTTACTATCCAACGTTATCTCAAGCAGACGCTATCTGGTGACATTTCGGATAGGTAAAAGGGTAAATGCCTCCTTGTATGGTTGTCTAATTTTCACTAATTGCGTATCTGTCAGTTTGTCCATATATCTGGCTCTCTGGCTGTAATCGTAATCTCCGAACTTCTAAAGCGCCACTCTAAAGTCAAACGAAGGGCACCAGCCTGCTCACGAGAGCTGCGATTAGTCAAAAGGGATGTCCATGAGAGTAATCTAAAGGAGGTCTGAGTCCACTTGCCATATATGACCAGTCGAGGCTGAACAGCTGCTAAGTCGGTTGTCGTCTTCGTATGTCTGTCTATCTTCCTGTCTGTCTCGCTGTCTGACTGTATGTTTACTTGGTTGCCACCAGTTGACTTGGAAAGCAGAACTCTTGGGTATTTTCGGTTTAGCGACTCCGTTGCTTCTAGTAATTTTACATAAGCAATATGCCAAATTATAGTTTCGCTGTATTTCGTAGGCCAGATACCAAACTAACAAACTTTTTGATGTATTTGCTTCTTTATAGCAAAAGATGAATATATAATTGAGGTGTCTAAGTTGAACGTCGCAAATTATCTATTGTTTTGAGATTTAATTATGATCACCGACAAAAACTACGTCTACATCTCCTCTCATTAATTTAAATTATAATTATAATTCACACATATTTACAGAAGTAACCATACAAATGGAAATTTCCAGTTGTGTGGTTACTTCTGTCACACAAGAGCTGACAACCAACACATTCTTACTTTATCAATGCTTCAGAAAAGATATGGGTGAATGTTTAGTCGTAAGTTGACACGAGATTTCAACTCTGCATCTATGCCAACCAGTTATCCAATGACTAGAACTTTCAGTGTACTTGTGTCTGGGGAAGCTGACAGAATTATTATTATTATTATTGTGTATGAAAATTTCATACATTTCACCATTTCATACAGTATTATATTATATTATAATACTACTATTTTGAAGTATATTAACACTATCTGTAAATTCAAGAAATAAATTAGGTTGTGAACAATACTTGTTTTTTATAAGTGTGGCTACACTTCATCTAGCATTGGATAGCGACTAACAAATTGATTAATTCCATGAAAATCATTTCGAAGGTGTGTAGAAGTAGTATAATATATTTCACATTATATTCATATCGTCAAACATTATAATTATTATACACAGTATTACACACCTCAACCTGGGACTAATATCCAAGGTACATGTATAATTATGATGCCGATGAAATTAGGTCAATTGGCTTAGATTTTGGCTTCGAATGCATCTGAGAGGTTTTCTGGTTAGGTCTCACCCGGACATTCCAGTTTGTTTTCTTGACAACTGTCGCAACATCAAGCGAATTCATTTAACGATAAAGAGAACTTGAGAATTAAATAAAATGTGTTCTAAGGAAGGCTTTGCGATTGGAATGATGTAAATTTAGACGCAGCTTTGTGCGATCACACGCGGGAATATTTACAAGATTATTACGAATGAAGACAAAATTTCGTCGAAACTGTGCGACTATGTTCAACGTTCAACGTCTGAACGGGCTGCACAGGATTGCGCACCAAAAAATTTGCCAAGACATGATTAGCGTCTCTGGTGAAAAATTCAGTGAAATCTGTGTTTGAGACAAAATTAATCAGGAATGCCATTTGTAAGCAAAGGCAAATTAGTGCCGTTCAACTTTATCGAATACGCAAAATTTCTTGTGTTGAGAAATAGGAGAACAAAAGTGTCGCGAATCTGCAAAGAATATTATAAATAGCCAATTTTTTAACTGTGTTAAAGGTGTGCAACTTTGATTTGCACTTCGCGCTTTTAGCCGTACATAAACTGCTGTAGTAGACTTTAGGATCCATTGTAATAGGTTTATTTTAAATAGAAAAAGTTAATGCGAGTTCCCGGAATAATATAATGGATTGGACTCTGCCCTGATAAGGATGCTGAGTTAGAAAAAAGAGTGAGTTGGCTCATGATGACGTCCCTGAGTTATAACAAGACCTTGATGGAACTCCGGAATGAGTTAGAATCAGACCTTGACGTGGCGCCAGATATTAACCCTCGGGCTACCAGAGGGGGTTGTAACCACCCCCCCCTAGGTTTTTCCCAAATAAAACTTTTTGCGTTTGGAATAAAATTTTGACGTTTTAGGTAGCTGTAGAGGATTCATTTGCGCACATTTTGAGCTAAAATGAGTTATGATATACCATACCATTCAAAAGTTATACCCGATATACCCGAGGCACCAGAGGGGGTGGATACCACCCCCCCTTAGATTATCGGCTATATCTTATCCGTCCTTTGACATGAAGAGACACAAATTACACCATTCTGTAGAGGGAATGCGGGGCTACATTTTTGTGGTCACCGAGTTGTCTTTTGACAACCGGAAGTGCTCAAAATAAATTAAAATATATAAAAAGGTGTTTTATTTTCATAAAATTTTCATGTTTTTCCTATTAAAATTTATTCATAATTAAATTTTCAAGAGAAATAAATTATGCCATTCTATAGAGGGCACTTAGGGCTATTTTTTGATACCAATTAATTTGATATTTGATGACCGGAAGTGCTCAAAATGAATTTAAATGTGTGAAAATGTTGGGGTTTTTTTACAGCGCAAACCGATAAGTCTGCGTAAACGTTTTTCAGCAGCTAATACATGTTTTTTTTTCTTTTTATTGTAATTAAAACTATCTTATTACTAGTTTTTATAGTTGGATATTGACTTTATTATATGTAAACTATTTTTAAATAAATAAATTATGTTAAAAACACAGAATCTAATATTTTGCTTATGCGAAAGTATACATTTTGTGGAATCGACGGGTGCCTACGGTAAGAAATTCATAACTTCGGGGTGCTTTCATATATTTTAAACCTAAATATACCATTTTGTGCAGAAATGAATGCTGAATCCATTGGTGTATTACAAGTTATGATATCTCAAACCAAACCCAAAATCCAGGGGGGTGGTAACCACCCCCCCCCCTTGGTAGTCAGTGTTACAAAAAAGCTTGGTAGCCCGAGGGTTAATATACTACTATTATCTCCTTGTCCCGCCTGCGAGGATTTATTTAGTCAAACTAGAGCTACAGTAACTATTTTCATTGGTGACACACTTTCGAATCAAGTCTCTGTACAATAACACGTTCTTCGCTATGAACTGCAATCACTCGATTACATCTTTCTTCTCAGCAAATGATCCCATTTTCACGAACTGCAACGATGCAGAACAGAGCCTTTTCTGTGATCGACCAAGTTGTCTGGAATGGGCTCCCACAGGGGTTAGGCCTACGTCTACTTTCTGGGGTTATTATTGATTTTTTTTTATTAAACTCAAATCTGTCCTTTTTGCCGTGCTAGAGTCGGGAGCGCTTCTGAGTAGTACCCCTTTAAGAAGCGCTATATAAATGCTTGAATGAATGAATGAACGAATGAATCTTTCGCTGACTCAAAACAAAGTTCTTTCCGCCGGGTCTTTCGCACAAGTAGCGTTGATCATTGGTTTGCACTGCGATAGGTCTTATCAGGGCAGAGTCCAATATGTTGGGAACCAGCTGTCAAAACAAAAAGTGTTTGTATTAGCGCAATTTCTAGCCAATAATGACATTGTCAGCTTTCTTCGCAATCGAATAAACAACATTATTTCAATCGCAGCCAAGGTATTCGCTCACAGTCATCGCAATCCATTAGACGACTTGTATGCATCCTAATTTTAGCGTCGCTTAACATATAAACAACTAATGAGAGGAAAGTAATGTCTAACATAAAATGTAAGTTACGAAGGGTCCAAATAATTTGCATTTTTGGCCAAGATGCGTCACCAAACAATGGATTCTAGCAGCATTAAACCACTATTATAATTATAAGACCGTGTAATTAATTTCTATATGCATTGCGTCGTATTTTTAAACACCTTTAATACGTTCAATTCCAGTGACGTTAATTTGGAGACGCGTTTAAACGCTAAGATAAGCTATTGGAGCACCTCATCGTGCGAATATAACGACCATAAACTGATGATTAACAACGGACACTTATCACCAATCAATCAATGGGTACATCTTATGCGTGCACAGTTATGTATGTATAGCCTATATAATATACATGCATGTATATATTATGGGTATATATTTATATATGCAACAGTCTCACTGCAGGCATGAAAGCCAGTGCAGCTGTATTAAATAATTGAGACAATTGCTAAAGATGAACTCTATTTACGATCCTTATCTTATTAAACCTTTAGTTGACAATGGATTCAAACAAGCGATCGAGGAAGAATGTTAAACATTTGCTTCGAGCAACCAAGAAATCTCGTTCACCAATAGAGGTCTAACAAGTTGGCCTATTTCAGTGTCATGCATGAACAGAGAAATTTATAATTACCAGGTAACCAAATTGAATAATTCTAAGAACCGACGGAGTTTATAATGCAACTAGATCATAAATAGATAAATAAATAAATAAATAAATGAATGAATAAATAAATAAATAAATAAATAAATAAATAAATAAATAAATAAATAAATAAATGATACTAAGCTTTATTCAGAATGGGATAATATCGACAAAACATTATTTGGATGAATCTTAACGTTAAGCCCATGCGACATCTCTTTATGAATTCAATAAACTCCTTTTAAGGGTGTCTAAGTGACGAAGACACGAATTATTGTAAAGGCATTGACCTTCCCGGTAGTACTCTACGGATGCGAAACATGGACAAAGACCAAAGCACCGAAGAAAATTGAGGATTGCGAAATGTGGATTAGGAGGAAGATGTTGCAGGTCACATGGATTGAGAAATGAACAAACGAACATATACTACAGGATGTAGGACAACTAAGAGGGTGTGTGTCGCTGAGAAAAAGAGCGGTAAGACAGAAGATGACGTGCTTTGGACATGTGATGCGCACAGATGAGCTGGAAAAGGAGATGATGCTACCATATGGGGAGGGAAGGAGAGGGAGAGGACGCCCAAGGAGGAGATGGATGGAGGAGACACATGAGGTCTCATGGATGAACCATGAGGATCTGAAAGGGTGCGAGAGATCGGGCTTCATGGAGACGGTTCACTATCATGACGGTCGCTGTGATTATCGAATTGACTGCACAATGTGATTAGATCAATTAAATTCAACGTTACCACGGTTATGCATCTATTGTGTTTCGCAAACAAAGAATTTTACATGAAGGGAACATTATTCTTCATTATTGCTGTTTGTTTTTATAATATTTGTTTAGTAAGAAAAAAGGTTTATTAATAAATCCGCAAATTTGTTATGGGTTACACGAGCGCTTCTTAGACTTACATCAAGAGAAGCGAGGCAATTCTTTATGTTATGTAGCGACCTCTTGTGGACGCCAATGACCACAAACGATGTCTTTATATACCGATTATTTGCAATGTTAGTTTATCGACAATGAGCGATAGCTACGATCACTATTTTTTCGTCCTGACCCGTAATCCACACTCTTTCTGAATAATTGCAATTGAGTGACTGGACTTTGTATTCCATGCTTTCATGTATTTTGAGCGAGTGAAACGTTTTCAGGACAGGTGTGATGTGATGACGTTTCGGATTTTTGGTGACATCACGGGCGATGATATTCTAGAATCTACACAGCTTGTAGTATGCATAGGTTGTAGGCGGTTTATTTGGTGATATCAGTGTTTAGGATGAAGAACTGGTTTAAATTTTCAGTGAAAAAAAAACAACTGTTGGCAATTATAGTTCCAAAGAGTCTGGATAGCTATTAGTCGGGGTGGATGAAGAGCGACTATGGAGCGATTGTCAAGTTAAGTGATGAGGTGATGGAATGGCAGAGCAGAATAACGGACGAAGAACGGGTTGAACGAAGTGGTTGGACAGTGAACAGCTGATGGAGATATGAAAGTGAAGAGGATCGAAGTGTGCTGTAAGTGAAATTTTGAGGACACGTGTATGACGATGTCACGTACAGATTAAACGGATTCTGTGTATTTATAATTTGTGAACTATGCCTGTTAAAGGTGTTTAACACAAACAAACACAAGCATCGTATTTTAGAGAGATATTGTTTTGACCGCCACCGAAAATTTGTTGTCAAACGCTAACGTTAAACTGTTACTCATAATTTTTACCAATTGATACGATATAAATTGGAGTCAACGGTCTTGATATCAAGAACTACCAACTAAGCAATGGATACAATCTTCCCAGCAAGTCAGTTGGATCATTGGAGATGTATGGGGTAGGCTATAGCATTAGTCTAACATCAAATCGCCATTTGGGTGACATAAGCTAGACTAGCGCCTTACGTTGTGTTGTATCAACAAAGAGGTCTATGCTTAAATCCATTATATTGCTCCTGGGCCCGTAGTCTTGGACATTCTTATACGGAGCGTACATGACGTTTTCGGCGTAAATCTATCCTGCTCTCGAATAACGATATAAAATGGTAGTCACGGGGCAGGCGCAGACCTGTACTCACTGAATAGCGGTACTCCCATTCTCGATCAGCAATAAGTCTCTACTCCCTAAGATGGCGTCTGTTTATTACTCGAAACTCGCTGCATTCGACGACACCTTACACGTCAAAACGTGTTTAAAACATCTGCAATGAACTCGTATCCTTCGTCGACGGCGAACATTATATTAGCTTTTATTTTCGCCGCCACAAAATATTAAAATTTGGCTAAATACCCTAGGAAATTCCATTCGAAGCGCCGCTGCGTGGTATGAATACCAATTTGTGGGTCACTTGCCTAACGTGTCTAACGTAGCGGCCGTTCTATCTGTTGTAATTAGTTTGTTCTAGCGACAGCTTGCATATTAAACTCCACAATAAATCAAACGCATGCCACGTGAAACTGGACAGTTCGAGAAACTAGCAAGAAATAGCTAATTTAAGAATTTTAATTCGGCGATCACTAGCTGAAACCGGTTACGGTTTCATCATATTCTATCCACACATCACCGTTCTATTCAAAATCTTTTTCACTTTCTCGCTATGTAGGCTAATTTTATTCCGATACATTTGCAACTAACTTTCTTTCACATAATTATTTTTTTCTCTTGTCAAGTCTCATACTTTTGTATTTAGGCTATATTAAATATGAATCGTTTTTGCTTTGCGGCCGTCTATCTACTTGCTTACTTATCGTCGGAGACGATAAATATAAATATATTAGGCTATGCGCATGCGCCATAACCTATAAAGCTATAACCACGGCTTAAGTGAGATGATTTGATAATCCAAGGTCTGCGCCTGCTATATGACTTCCATACAAGAGTAAAACCCGTTAAGAGAATAACAAAGTCCGTGAACAGCCTTTTCGCATAGCGTACGCTATTCTATCTCATAACTATCGGCCCTGATGATTATTCTATAATTATTGTTTGTGAAAATTGGCTTACACTACAGCGCATCTGAATACATCGAGTGCTGCTGTATAAACTCAGCACAAGAAATGAAAGTAACAATTTTTCGTCAAATGCTGGACATTTTCTTAGTATAATTATCTTCAGAAATCACGCGATGAGTCCATAAAGTCTACTCTGTTAGGCTACTGTTGCGATTCATTATGTCGCTTGCGAATGCTAAACATGCTGGAAATTATGTTCGCTACGACACCTTCAAAATAAAAGTCAAAGATGTTATAAATAAAGATTCGGTTAAGGGGCGATTATGTTTAGAGTTACTGTAAATGTTGACTATACAAGGACCAATAACAGGACCACAGATGAAAAATAATGATGCTGATGAAAAGGTTGAGAATAGACTGCGAATAAATTCGAAGCCGTCCACATTTTACCGACGTCTGACTCTTAAGTTGATCCTAGGAACGTTTCTTTCATCTTTGTCTTCTTTCTGTCGGCATTTCAATCTAGTTAACTAAGTTTTTGTCGATTTATCGAGCACTGTGCAATCTGATTGATGAGATGAGACCGGAGTCTAATTTTAAAGAGCGAGATGGTAGTTAAATTAAGTAGGGTAAGAGGTATACTTTTTCAAATGCGGGTCCAGCGCATTTGAATGAAAACATAATCGCGGTTTTGCCAAAACCGTTTTGGATAGACGTAGAAATGAAATAATTATTGAAAACTCTTGGTAACTGACTATATTGTAACTGCTGACAATCAGCAACAACAACAACGAACAGAAATGTATCTTAATGAATCGCATTGTATTATAATTAAAAGTTCAACGTATTCTGTCGTTAACACTAGGCCTAAGTCTTGTACAATCGTAGGCCTACGCTACTGATTTTAGACACCACTAAAACGTTTCCCTCATGTTCTATAAATTTGTCAGAACTCAGACTGATCATGATACATCATAATGAATCTTTTTGGATCATAAGTTAAAGTTAGTCTTACTAAGACAGTTTTCATATTTTATCAATAAATTTCGCAAGTCTCCGCCCATGGCGCCCCCTCCACTGGCGACTTAACTAGTTGCCTGTTGTTTTACGGTCTGACGATTATCATATTAATATTTGCGTGCAAAATCACTCTGATAGTTGCTCAGCTCAAATGAAGTTGGCTCTAATTAAGTAACCTTCAACTGCTTGACATTCGTATCGATATCGTATTTTTTCTCTTGTCACGTGAGTTCTGGTTGCAGCACTGGAGGCGCTAAATGTCTGACAATTTTCGAGTCTCTTTAGAAACCTTTAAGATCATTTCAAACAAAATTACAAATTCATTGTTAACGCTTTTTCACCAGATCATAAAAATGCATTGCCCATCAATCTAATGAATTCATTAGACGACAACATCGCTATTATAAGGCCTCATAACCTACTAGCCAATCGTTGAATGAATACAGATTTGACAACAAAGGCCGTTGCCCTCGACAGAAATTTGTTTGGCAAAGTATTCGCGCCAAAGGAGAAGTCGAATTGATAAGAACGCGAAACGCTAAAAATAATAATATGCTTCTCTGACCATTTGCTTTTGTTCACTAGTTTTTTTACTGAGCGTGTTTTAAAGAGGTGCTTACTGCAACCTTAAGCAATGCGTGAGCTGCATAAATCTGGTAAAGGTTCTGGCAAAAGGAAATGTAAATCGTAAGATGTCGTATGAGAACTGATGTCTCTTTCAACACCTCTCAAACGTTTACCAATTTCATATCAAGACATAAAGCGAAATTTAAAAACCAAATTTTAAGTTCATTTTGTTTACTTACATATAATTGAAAAATCTCTACAACAATAATTATTTTCGGCCGTGACCCTCGTTATACAAGTTAGTGTCTACAGATTGCCACAAGACGTCAAAAGTCGCATGTATCACTGACGAAATAAATTGAAAAAGGCAATTAGGTTTTCTGATAATGATGATGTTACGAACACCTCTAAAACGATTTCATAGCAGATAATAAATTTTGACAGATTCTACGCTAAGTGCACGTCTAAACAGTGTCCACGTTGTTAGGTGAAACGTCCATTTAGGCATGGGCGTCCACAGGAATTTTTTTAGGGGGGCGCAGACTTTTATATAATTGTTACGGGGCTAATTAGGCCTAGGTTGTCAAAACAACCGATCACTCCACCTTCGACGCTTAGTCCTTTTGCGCTGGCTTCCTCTCGATCCGCTGTCACGGAACCCATTCAACCCAGCATGCGCAAAAATCATATAGCCTAGCCTAGACATTAATTGTGAAAACTGTTATGATAGACCTAGTCTAGTTAAATTGTATGTGACTGAAATCTGACCTTACTCTTGAAATAACAATTGCAATCGTCTGGGTTCTTATATCCAAACTCATTTATCACTTCATGAATTCGCTTTAATTTGCTGACGGAAACTGTTTCGAAGTACGATATATCGTACATGTACAATGTAGGCCTACATACACTCATTATACAGAGGCCTGATAAAAGGTCGTCAGTCTGGTTGCAGAACGAATGCATCCATGTTGGCATATGTTCGTATACCCTCCTTATAATCGTACCGTATCGAATGACCTTTCTACGGTGCCCGCTGTAGTCTTATACTGGTATTTAGTTTAACCCATTAACTACCAACTTTTTTTCCAAGAACGATACTAACATTTTTCAACACCTACTGGTATGTAAACATGAGCACCAGGTTTAAAATATTAATTATGAATGCCTCCGTAAAAATATTTGGTGTTAAAGTGATGCACCCTGGGAGGGTGCGCTAGTAGTTAAGCAGTACTTTACGTTCTTCTTGTCTACAGAAGCAAGTTACGTATCATATGTCATAAGAATCATATTTCCGCTAGGATGTATGCAGTGTCACGACTTTCACTAAAACTGCCTCATGTTTTGTCATGAAATTCATTGAATCAGTGCATATTGAAGTCCATATCACCCTTCGTATGGCCATTTCTTGAGTTTTGCTACAATGCGGACAATATCACTGATTCGAAGGTATCACCAAGAAATGGACTGGTCGAACTGATTCTCCGCTACAACATGACACGGGTTCAATGGTTGTGCTCTGTCTGGATAGGAGTACCTAATCTTATCCGGTTGAGCATGCTGCGTTTGGTATGTACGAGCAACGTCCTACCCCAACCCCTTCAGAAATCAAGAAGATCCAGTGGTTTCCACTGGTATGCTGTTGTCTTGCAACACAAGAGCAATACATTCTGCATCATTGGATAGAACAAGAATGCTGAGAGTGGCAGTCACCATTCCCTTTGTCCTCATTGTGGCTTAGTGGGTCATCTCGTTTGCTCAACTTCACCAACACCGCCTATTATGTTGTGCAATCTACCAAATTCATTTTGGCGGGAAATTTTCTAGACGGTTCTGTCAAGGCATCCAATGTGTTCAAGCAGTTTCACTGAACCAAACAAAAGAAATACTTGGAAGAGTTGATGATAATTCAGACATGGAGTCAAGGTCAAATGAGCAGCATAATCAACATTGAGACCGGCTCACATGGTCTATCCTTGACGCCATACGTGAATGTATACGAATGCATGGGCTATATGCTATCATATCCCAATATCATCTGCATGGCATTATCCAAATTGAAGATACTCCCAACAGTTCCTACCAATATAGGAAGGAACAAGAACATACAACTAACATTTTAAGCTCAATTGCATGTCCACCTGATGGTTAGGAACATTCAATTTACACTGTTCACCATTGTTCAAAACCCTGTACCCATTCGCTACCATGCACCCTCCCAGGGTGCAGCAGCACAATCATCACAACTCTTCAAAAAAAAGCAATATTTTGATAATATCACTAATTATCATACAAACAGATGTAATTCTATCATATTTGATGATTATAATAAAATGATTATAAAAACTAATGATTTTACTCCTTGCAGTTTCTCACAGTTACGTGGTGACGTCACTTTCTTGATAAATCAAAATAATTTTGGGGGTTAAAGAAATTAAAATTGGACAAACTCTACAGGGATTGTTTAATCAACTCAATACAGATCAGAAAATTAAATAATATAATTAGTTCCTGCAGGTTAAGAAATTTTTTTAGCCGATTTTTGAATGCACCCTCCCAGGGTGCGCTAGTAGAAAATGGGTTAAAGTCTGGCCGATTACAGAACTCAACTTCAAGCGAAAACGAAACACCCCTTGACTGCCTGCTCCGTTCCTAAATTCTTCTTCGCCCAATCGCTCTCGCCCTTGAGCGGGAAGCTTTTGTCCCATGTGTTGGGAGTTGGGATATCAATCTGTCAGCAAGGGCGTAACTTCCCCAAGATAGAGGTATTGACTGTATTCCACTGCTCACAGCTATGATCCTTCTCCCCTTCTCTCTCCCCTGGCACACTGTATACATACATATATATATATACACAGCTATATAATATATATATATACACTATACAGCTATATAACTATATACCACCATATCAAGTATCAACTTTGATGTGATGTTTCCTCTTCTCTCCCTCCTCTCCCCTTTTCTCTCTATCCCCTTCTATCTCTTCACCTCTGTCTCTCGCTGGTACACTCGCTCTTGGCTGGCATCTGAGGAAAGAAACTGATTTATTAGTCAGAGATAGACACTGTCGCTCCAGCCAGTGCCAATTAAGTTTGTTTATAATATAATATCCTTGTGTGTGTATATGTGTGTAATGTGTATGTGTGTGTGACTAATCGCGTTTCACCAGCTGGATCTGTTATCTCGCAGTGATCGCCAGAAACAACACAAGAGCCGCTCTTAACGGGAACACGATACCAATTACTTGTCTATTAAGCGACACGAATGAATGCATTTTTGCCGTATCTGGGGTCACAGTATGAATTTCAATATTACCATGAGAGAACTCTGTAGGTCTGCCTATATGTTTTGCGTCCAAAGAAAGTTATAATAGGACGGTCCAACTTGTAGAACGCAACGATAACCACACTGAAAATTACTTTTCAATAATCATAACTAAATATTCTAAATTTATTATGGAAATAGCCTATGCGAAAAATCCAGGGGGGGCGCACTTGCGCCCCCTTGCGCCCCCCTGCGGACGCCCATGCATTTAGGGAGGCCCTTATTCTTCCCTTACTTCTCCAAAATACCAGACACAGTTGCTGTCTGATTGTTTGCCTTCGATAGCATTGGATCTTAGCGGTGAGCTGACATGATAGCATAAACTGCCCATCGAGTTTCTCTTGACTGAGCGCCTATGAGTCATAACGATGTATAATCTAACTTGATGTGGCGCTTATGTATAATTATTATGGTAGCTTAAAGCTAGCGTATCTGCCATGGATCCCGTGAAACGTCGCATAGTATTAGATACAGTCCCAGATAAGCTCGTTACACACCCTTGAAACGTTATCTTTTGGTGTTATAAATAGTTGTCATCGATTTTCACTAGTTAACTTAAACATCGTTGGTGGAAACACTGAATGTGATTTTAGAAACATCAAGAACAGTTGAAAATAATTACGTTTAATTTATTTCGTACTCCACCACTGCTTGCACTTTGTCAGTGCCAATCCCGTGGCATAGATACAGGAGGAAGGCGATCTTTGTTATCACACAATGTCATTAAACATAAACTACTACTATGTCATGTCATAACGACGGTTATGACATGACATAGTGGACTTTTTATAGGAAATGCGACTCGTATTTGAAGGTGTCAAATCAGATTCATCCATTTTAACGGCAAATACAAAGAGATATTGTATCGGTTTTTCCAAGGAACCAGACAATGCGTGCTTTTAAAAACGACGTCCAGGTTATTTTATCCATCAAATTCATGTAGTTCATTAGACAGTAGCTGTTATCAGTGATCATATGTGCTAAAATGTTTAGTAACGTATGAACCGTTAAAAAGGTGTCCAAGAAGGATGTATTCCAATTAATAAACAATATAGTGACGCGCCATCCAGTGAATCGAGTGTTGCTCACACACTCCACCAGAGATCCTGGGTCACTCAATTGCCCTATTAGGTAAGAACATGACCAGCTAATGTCTGCAAATACCATTTGGATATAATTATTACAAAACATGTGATCTGGTAGAAACTTCATGGTTTTCGATTGAATATAGCGCTGCATTTGACACCTATGAATGCACTGACCAAACAGTGATAGGTTATATATGCCAGTATGTCTATTATAGGATACTAGTGCTGTAATATGCCGAACAATTTTTTTCGAGGGCAACGGCCTCTGTTGTCATAGGCCCTCGTCAAATCTTGATACATCCATAGAAAAAAAATTCATGAAGTATACATGATCGATGTCATCAACCACAGCTGTGAAGAGGGCAGCATCAGCAGCCTCAGTATCTGGAAATCTACAGGGAAGAATGCAGTTCGTCTGACACGTCCAAGAAACATGTCGATGCGATCGACCTCGCCAGAATGAAGAGGAGTACTGTACAGCAGACGTGCAAATGTGGTCGCTCTTTTTAGAACTGTATGCAAGTGCAATCCTAATTCAGCACAGAACTGCAAGAAAGTCATCAGGTGGAGAAAATTGATGGCTTGAACAATGCTCTAGAAATTGGTTTTCCATTTCAAACAATTCGTCACAAATACCACATCCAAAACATTTCGACAAAGATGCCAATCTATCCACAGAAGATTGAACTTTGCTTATAAACAAACATTTTCCATCTTTAATTCTCTGTAACATACTTGCACTTCCACATGAATCCGGACATATTATGTTCGTTGAGGAACCTTCATTTGGCTCATCAGAAACACTCGCATCACCGAATGTGATAAGACGATCAGACAAGTTAGCAATAACTTCACCTCCAATCTTTAGATCCTGTGGCTGGGTTAATGCGCGGAGTTTAGTTTGCTCCACTGTAGAGCAGGACTTTGTAATCGATTTATTGAGTGAATGTTGCTTCTCAGTTGCATGACGTTTTATGTGTTTCTTTAGATATCCAATTGTTGTGAATACTTCAGAACAAAACTCACATGTGTATGGTCTTTCAACAGAATGGGTTCTCGTATGCTTTCTCATATCACTCTGAGTAACAAAGAATTTATGGCATATCTGGCACATATAATATGGCTTTTCACCAGTATGGGTTCTCATGTGCTGTTTCAGATTACGACCATGTTTAAATGATTGCTGGCATAGCTGACACTTGTACGGTTTCTCCCCAGTATGGGTTCTCATTTGCATATTGAGATTAGAGCCTACACTAAATGATTTCTTGCATAGCTGGCAATTGTACGGTTTCTCTCCAGTAAACTTCTGTGAGAAGAAGGTAAAAGCAAAGGTGTGTGGTACTTCTGCTTTCCATCACAAAAGAATGTCTGCTGTCAAAATAATATGAAATGAATGTGGTGCACTGCGTTACTATAATTACTTTTAAAAACTGCATTATGTGCAATCCTAATTCAACACAGAACTGCAAAAAAGTCATCAGGTGGAGAAAATTGATGCCTTGAACAATGTTCGAGAAATTCTTTTTCCATTTTAAACAATTCATCACAAATACCACAGCCAAAACATTTTGACAAAGATGCCACTCTATCCACAGAAGATTGGACTTTGTTTATATGCAGACATTTTCCATCTTTAATTCTCTGTAACTGACCTGTATTTCCACATGAATCAGGACATTTGTTCTTTGAGAAATCTTCTTTTGGTTCATAAGAAACACCTGCATCACTATATGTGATAAAACGATCAGACACGTTAGCAATAACTTCAATTCCAATCTTTAGATCCTGTAGCTTGGTTTTTGCATGGAGTTTAGTTTGCTCCACTGTAGAACAGCTTTTGGTAATTAATTTGTTGCGTGAATGTTGCTTTTCAGCTGCATGAATTCTTTTGTGTTTCTTTAGATATCCACTTGTTGTGAATCCTTTAGAACAAAACTCACATGTGTATGGTCTTTCAGCAGAATGGGTTCTCGTGTGCTTTTTCTGATCACTCTGAGTAACAAATGATTTATGGCATATATGGCACATATATGGCTTTTCACCAGTATGGGTTCTCATGTGCAGTTTCAGATGACCAGCTTGTTTAAATGATTTCTGGCATAGGTGACACATGTATGGTTTCTCTTCTGTATGGGTTCTCATGTGCAATTTGAGATTACTACCTACACTAAATGATTTCTTGCATAGCTGACACTTGTACGGTTTCTCCCCAGTATGGGTTCTCATGTGCAATTTGAGATTACTGCCTACAATAAATGATTTCTTGCATAGCTGGCACTTGTACGGTTTCTCTCCAGTATGAGTTCTCATGTGCATTTGCAAGGAACCACCTGCAGTGAATAATTTCTCACACAGCTGACACTTGTATGGTTTATCCCCAGAATGCAATCGCATGTGTGTTTTCAGATAATTGTGATCAGCAAACAATTTTCGACACAGCTGGCACCTGTGTGATTTTTCCCCAGTATGTGTCCTCATGTGCCTTTTCATCTTACTTCCATGAATAAATGATTTCTCACATTGCTGACACCTGTACGGTTTCTCTCCTGTGTGTGTCTTCATGTGGATTTTCAGATAATTGTGAGAAGCAAATGATTTCTCACATTGTTGGCACCTGTAAGGTTTATCTCCAGTATGTATTCGCATGTGGATTTTCATATCACTACTACGGTGAAATGATTTCTCACATTGCTGACACCTGTACGGTTTATCTCCAGTATGTATTCGCATGTGACTTTTCATATCACTACTACGGTGAAATGATTTCTCACATTGCTGACACCTGTAAGATTTCTCTCCGGTATGTATTCGCATGTGGATTTTCAGATAATTGTGAGAAGCAAATGATTTCCCACATATCTGGCAATTACAATGTTTTTCTCTCATATCGGTTCTCATATTCGCCATCAGGTCACTCAAACAATCGATTGTATCACTGCTTTATAAAGCACAGGTTTGTCTCCAAAGCTCTCAGATGACAACCTTTGCAAAACGTGTTCAGAAATAACTATCATCTGTTTGGTTTGAACCTGATTATAAATCGCTTTTTCAGAATTTCAAATCATCTTATACAAGACAATGTTGTGGTATGAAGTTCTTAAGCATGATACGTTGTTTTTCCTTGCACTCGTTTGAATTTTTAAAAAGTGCTGCAAATGCTGATGGCATAGCCTTTCCAACACCAACAATGTCCATTGTCCAACATTAATGATAGTTTCATTTCAGTTTGCATTTCAGATGCTTTCAAGAAGGTTTCATGCTTCATCTGTTAACAGAAGTCATTATCCAAGTATATAAAGAAACTCTAAGATGAAATACTGAAGCTATTCAGCCTTGGTATACCAAAACATTTCAGATGCTTTCAAGAAGGTTTCATGCTTCATCTGTTAACAGAAGTCATTATCCAAGTATATAAAGAAACTCTAAGATGAAATACTGAAGCTATTCAGCCTTGGTATACCAAAACAAGTCATCGTTATTGACCAGTATGAGTTTAATCCTGTACATGAATTATAATGTTCTTCATGAAGATTAATGTTTCAACTGAAATGTGAAGCATTGACACAACGTTGTTTGCCTTCTCATACAGATTCTAAAAAGATCAGTAAAAATTAAATTTCAAAGTGTAAGAATAGAGAACATAAATTTATTACTGCTCACAACAGTGTAATGCATGTTATCAGTTTGTATTACGAATATAAAAAAAAAATCGTGGCCAACGGTAAAAATAATTTTTATGGGTGAGTTTGTCTGATTAAGTTTTTAAAAACGGAGGAGAGGGTGGAGCTCATCTGTACAAAACTGTACATACGAATGGGGGAAATGGGAAGTCCGCGAAATGTACTTGTTCCAAGAGGGGATGGATTGAATAACCCAACTATTGCGCACGACGCACGTAGTATACTTAAATTACTTTAAATAGAAATGCGATACAAATTTTATATGAAAACAATCTCGCTGAAAGGGAAGCTGGATTGACGAGCCAAAAATTTAATGTAAATAAATGAAGTTCCACTGATGACAAAAAAGTGCTGCCTAAATGGCTAAATGGAGGCGGGAATGATGAAACGAATTCGTGCCTAAATAGAACCTGGGTCTATGAGAATACTTGCCAATCTAGAAGTAGACCAATAATTTATTAAAAATAAAGAGCAAATAATTTACCACGCTGAAGTACACGTTTACCGGAGTTACTATAAGAATATAGCATGACCAAGAACTACGTTTAACGACATCTAGCAGTCTAATATTTAGTGTAATAGGCAATGTCTATGGAGAATAAATATTACGTGGAAATCATTATACTATGAACTCTTTCATGACCTAGCTATATCGTTAATCATTCCTTGAAACGTGTTCATCCACTGAATTATACGCACAAGTTTATTGAATATAATAACCAAAGTAGAATTTCTCCATAATCTGCTGGACTGTCCACACCACAAAATGGCGAACGATGAAAATATGTCGCTATAACGACAGTATGGCTGGAGGAAGCAAAGTATGTCCAGTCCTCTAGCGAATAAAAATGATTGCGCTACATAGAAATTAGGTCTTATCTGTTTGTATGTGCACTAAGTCTTGCTGTAGCGCCACTCATGGGCAGAGTTTGGTGTCCGTTGTTGGAGGGAAGGGGGTAAAAACATGGGCTTTCTTTAGGCAGGAGACTTAGCCCAGATCGAACGGCGCCAGTATTTGTTGGATACTCTCGCTCAAAGATGTTGGTGAACTTTTGTTCAGTCGTTGGTTTTGAAATCTCATAAAAACTATACTTTTTTCCGGACAAAAGTTTATGACTTTTTAGTCATGGACCTTCTTCGGCATAGGGCGTGGGGTTAACCTCGGAAAATGCACAATTTATATGGGAAAAAAGATGAGTCTGGACCTCCTTCGGGGAGGCTTAGCCTCCCCCCCTTAGCCACAAATAAACTCCACCCATGATTGACGAAGATAAAGCATGATAAATAAAAACTGGCCGAAGGTATTTCTAGATCTGAAATAAAAGCTGGCTTCACGAAAATAACAAGCGAGAACTAGAAGCTGGCTGAATGTATTTCTACATCTGACGTGGAAGCTGGATGCATGCTGCAATACATGAATGAAAATGCAGCTTCTATTTAAGCTGTAAAAAAAATCCAGCTTCTATTTCATCAATAAGATTTGTCTGTAGACCAGTTGTCGTTTGACGAGTCGTCTGCAATTGAACAAATGAAATTATTATAAATTACTACATGAATACAATTTTAACTCAGCATTGTCTTGGAATCACTGATTAATTGTTTTGTTTCGCTCAGAGAGTGAATCTAATATTAGGCCAATATCATAACCCAAGCATGTCTCATAAGTATTTTCTTATTAAGTATTTTACGGCAGGGATATGTGTTTTGGATTAAATTTGCTACAAAATGACCATGGCCAGATATCGAATCGTCGGACTACAAACCTCAACCGCAATCAAACAGGATACTATTCGAATTTTTCAGCCAACTCGTGCCTTTTACAGGACGAACGGTCAATCATTTGTCTGTAAACGATTAGGCTAGTCGTGAACCTTTGTATTAAACATTTATCGTTCACCATTTTATCCGTGAATTTTTTTTATCGTTATAACAATAATTTTTAAATTTTTGTCTCAAAACCAGTAGGACTAAGAACGTCAAATTAATTCTATTCGCTAGATGACAGAGCAGACTGCAAGAACTTCCAGCTTTTGTTGAATTATAATGAATGACTAATATGGAAGGTCGCCATTTTGAGTAACTGTTATGACAGTTAGCCTACAGTTGAAAACGATTATTACAGAGAAATTCTACTTTATTCTAAAACCTTGTGATATTCCGTAAATGTGTGCATATGATGGTATGCGCTTAATGTTCTTTCCCCATGGATGAAAGAGGGTACTCTATCGTTTTAGCGGAATAAATGATTCGGCATTGTATGGGATTAAGCGTTGATGACGTATACGTTGGATACGTCGATGGGATGGACGAAAGAGATGCGCTATGAAATGAATGAACTTGTTTATGTTTTCATTTACTCGATGTGATGGTAGATTTAGGTTTTTTAAATACAGAACCAGTCTGCTCAAGACAACATAATATAAGTATCCATAACTTGTAATATTCAAGGTTAAACCGTAGTTTAGGTTGCTAAATTATTTGGCCATTTCCCGAGGTTGCTAAATTATTTTCCATTGCTAATTGTATATACAAGTAATTTCTAGATCGCCAGGTTCGATCCAGTTTCCACTTCAACTATAAATTGCCTTTGTCGAGCTTCCATTTCTCAAGCGCTTTTTCGTCAATCCAGCTTTTTTCACCTGTAAAAGAACCTCATCCAGCTTCCATTTCTCTTGCGTTTTTTGTTAATCCCGCTTCCGTTTAAGCTATAAAATGCCTCTATCCAGCTTCCATTTCAGCTATAAATTGCCTTTGTCCAGGTTCCATTTATCAAGCGTTTTTTTCGTAAATCCAGTGCATCCATTTCTATACTGCCATATTTCTTCGAGATCGCGTTTTCAGTTTATATTGCTACTTCCGGTTGCGAATGTTCAGAAATTGGAATACCGTAGCGCGCTACATGGCGCGCTATATTCATGATTGGAGGTGTTTCTTTAAGCAACCTAAACTACGTGATATCGAAAATGAAAATAATTTATCGACCTAAACTATGGTTTAACCATATTAAATTTATATAATGTTCGAGTGTAAAGTAAACGTGTATATTGGTATCGTAAAATATTTAACATTGCATGGGTTTCAGCATTGGTCGAATATGTGTCAGGTTGATGAAAGGAATTCTTGCTAAACAGAAGTTGGAATGATGAAAATAAACTTTAATTAGATAGAAGTGGGATTTATGAAAACATCTGGCTAATATTGAAGCTGCATTGATAAACAATAATTTTTAATTGAATAGAAGTTGTACTGATGAAAAGTAATTGCTGCCCAAATAGAAGCGGGAATGATGACACGAACTCTTGCATAAGCAGATGCTTGATCAATGAGAATGATTCCTGCCAAAACTAGAAGTTTGATTGATTAAAAATGAAAATACTGCAACGAGCAATTAATTTATGATGCTAAAACACACGTTTACCGAGTGTAATTCTTTTTTTTTGTTTCTCCTAGTTATGAAATCATGAGAATGGGATTGATCTAAGTTCTACGGCTGACTGATGGAAGAACTGATCTAACCTTCATCTAGCTTCTATTTCACTAGCATTGTGTTCATAAGTCTAGCTTTTATTTTATGTGTAAAGGAACCTTCATTCAGATTCCATTTCGCAAACTTTTTCATGAATCCAGCTTCTAGTTCAGCTGCAAAATACATTGACTAAAAAATTTCCAGTAACCATTTTGTCATTAACCAGTTGTCATTGGACCATTTGTCGCGAAACCACTATAAATGAATGAGCAATGTCCTTCTGTTAAAAATTCAGGATAAATTGTAACCCTGGAATCAACCGCACAGAATGAGCCACCTTTAATTGCTTGATGAGAACTAATAATTTAATCAACTTTGTTCTCAGTAATGCCTGATGAAAAGAGTATTTATTATCATTTTGATAGTAACATAGAGATGGGACATGTGGAGTTTAGAAAGTTAGAGAAATGACTTGAAATGGGTCTTGGTGTTTAGCATTTTTTACTAACTCTTCACTCAACTGGAAATTGTGAAAATTTACATTACTGTAATGAGCAGAACTAAAGTTATGTTCTATTTTTTACAGTAAAATTGAATAACTTTTTCTGTTCTTATTTTTAGAAAGTGATAAGACGAAACAACATTGTATCAGAGGCCTTCAGAGTTTCAGTTGCAACATTAATCTTCATTCAGAGCATTATACTGGATGTTAGAACTGTTACGACTTCAGGTCAATTACGGTAATTTGTCTTCGACTAATCTCATATTCAAAACAAAGTAATGATGTGCTCAGTTGTGCTGGTATGCAACTGTTGAATAACTTAAGTATTTCTTCATGTTATCGTGTCTTTCTGTGTGACTTTTTTTTACTTTACTGTGAAATTTTCTACTATTAATAGATGACATGTAAATCCTGCATGTAGTCATATGATATGCAAACTGAAATTGAGTCTTCATTATGTTTGAAACTGGAAATAGCTAGTGTAAGAGAGGCAATGTACATAAAAATATCAAGGCTTTTTATAATGTCAATGGCAGGACAATTTACAATCTAGGCATCTGTATTATAGGGGAGGTTTTCCCTCAGTCATTACTTTCTATGAAAAAATTGAGAAATTAAAATAGTTTGAAGTTGCTGCTTAGATCACTGAATTACATGATCTGTTATAATGTTCTTATTGCATACTTATAATTATATTATTTACTGCTAGCTGTACCCGACCACGCATTGATGTGGCTGAAAAGAGCGTCCAACTATCCCTCCCTACCTAAATTCCCCCTCCCCTGCCCTATCCCCTCCCATTCCCCTCCCCTCCACTTTTATTTACTATTATAATAAATGTCACAGTCATGTCACAGTCATATCATAACGAGTATAACTTTCTGTTGATATTTGTTGAATGTTATTATTGTACAACTGAAGGGATTCTTTCTCCATTTTTTACATTTGAAACTGTCAAATTTTAAAATCTTTCTTCCTGGAAATCTTTGAAAAGCGGCATCTTTACTGACTGTCTTCTCAACCAATTTTTATATACATGTAATATAGTTTGGAGTGAATCAAGTAAAAAACAAACGGATGCTAATTATTTTCAGAATAAAGGTTGGCTTCCTCTCTTTAGAGAACCTATACTTGGGAAAACAGTGAGGCAATCGGTTTTGTGAGTTACCTGATGGCGGATACAAGAAAATGCATGGGAAAAGAACAATACATTTGTCAGGTGTGTCGGAAATCATTTAATCAAGGTAGTGCCCTGAAAATGCACATGAGAACCCATACTGGAGAAAAAGCATACAGTTGCCAATTATGTAAGAAATCATTTAATCGAACTGGTTCTCTGAAAAGGCACATGATAACTCATACTGGAGAAAAGCCATACTTTTGTCATCTATGTAAGAAATCATTTAGTGCAAGTAGTACCTTGAAAGTGCACATGAGAACCCATACTGGAGAAAAACCATACAGTTGCCAATTATGTGAGATATCGTTTAATCGAACTGGTTATCTGAAAAGGCACATGAGAACCCATACTGGAGAAAAGCCATACAGTTGCCAGCTATGTAAGAAATCATTTAGTCAAAATGGTACCTTGAAAGTGCACATGAGAACCCATACTGGAGAAAAACCATGCTGTTGTCAGTTATGTCAGAAATCATTTGGTACACCTGGTTCTCTGAAAACGCATATGAGAATACACACCACAGAAAAACCATACGTGTGCTTGCTATGTCAGAAATCATTCGCTTTACATCATACCCTGAAAATGCACATGAGAACCCATACTGGAGAGAAACCATACAGGTGCCTGCTATGTCAGAAATCATTTTCTTATAACTGCCATTTTTACGTGCATATGAGAACACATACTGCAGAGAAACCGTGCGTATGCCAATTATGTGGGAAATCATATAGTCGAAGTGGTTATCTTAAAATTCACATGAGGCTCCATACTGGAGAGAAGCCATACGTGTGCCAGCTATGTAAAAAATCATTTAATGAACGTGGTAGGCTGAAAGGACATATGAGAACCCATACTAATGAAAAACCATACATATGCCAGCAATGTCAGAAATCATTTGCATGTCATGGCACTCTGAAGATTCACATGAGAATCCATTCTGTTAAAAGACCATACACATGTGAAGTGTGTCTTAAAGGATTCACAACAAGTGTAAATCTAAAGAAACACAGAATAACTCATACAACTGAGAAGCAGCACTCACACCGTAAATCAATTACGAAGTGCTTTTCTACAGCGGAACAAATTAAACACCATGCAAAAACCCAGCCACAGGATCTTAAAAGTGGAGATGAATTTTTTGCAAACGTTTCTGATCGTTTTATCTCATCCAGTAGTACAGATGTTTCTGATAAGCCAAATGAAATTTTATCAAAGAATATATATCAGAATTCAAGCGGCAATACTGTTCAGTTGCAGACAATTAAAGATGGAGAATGTCTGTACATTAGCAAAGTTAAGTCTTCTGTGGATAGAAAAGCGTCTTTGTCGACATCTTTCGGATGTGGTATCTGCAGCGAATTATTTGAAACAGAGCAAGATTTTCTGGAGCATTGTTCTAGCCATCGATTTTCTCCACCTGACTGCTTATTTGCTGATGCTTTTTTGTAATTCGAAATATATATTAAGGTGCTTTAGTAGGGGTTCTGGAATACATGTACTTACGCGGAAATTGTTCCACAAGTTTTTAATTTAATAATTTTAAACAGTGAAAATTCTGATATATAGAATTGAGAGGCAATGCGTAGGCTATCTAAGGGGTTTAGCATATTTCTTGCATAGGCTTAATATATGGTGTCACGACAACTCGTCCAACGACAACTCGTCCAACGACAACTCATCCACGGATAACTGGTCCACCGACAACTGGTCCACTGAAATAGAAGCCGGATTAACGAGAAAGCGCTTGAGAAATGGAAGCTGGATGAAAGTTCTTTATTTACGATATAGGAGCTGGGTTTATGAAAAAAGTCTAATGGTTTTCTTGCTTAAATAGAAGCTGAATTGACGATTTTCATCATGTGTCTCAACATGCATCCAGCTTCTATTTCAGATAGAAAAAAAACTTGATCCATCTTCCATTTCTTAAGCGGTTTTTCATCAATCCAGCTTCTATTTCACCTGGAAAAACCTTCATCCAGCTTCCATTTCTCAAGCGTTTTCTCATTAATCCGGCTTCTATTTCGGTGGACGAGTTGTCGGTGTACCAGTTATCCATGGACGAGTTGTCGTTGGACGAGTTGTCGGTGGACCAGTTGTCGTGGAACCTTAATATATAGTGCAAGACTGTACAATTGTTGTATGACACATAAATATTTTTCGCTTAATGACTAGTTAACAGGGATGCTGTGAAGTGCATCATCCTGGATTCTATTATTTGACAGTCTATTGTTCAACATGGAGAGCAGATGAGAAAACACCACACCCAGCAGCAGCGTGTTATTGTTTGGGTGAAGGATTTCACTCTATATTCGTGTGCATCATTTAATACCAGTTGTGTGCAGTACAATGCAATTAATGTGTCTGTATGTCTTTCAAATGGCTGTCATTGAGACAGTCGAAGTTGTAAGGATAATAGTTATAATATATCAAGTACTTAAGTGATAGTGCTGCATCTCAATATAAAGCTATTTTATAAATTTCTAAAATGTATATATTAAAGACAACGAAAAACAAGATTGAATTATATTATGAAGAGTGGATTTTCTTCACGACCAGCACTGAAAACAGTGAGATGATGCACTAGCTGAATCCACAAGCGCCTCGCTACCAGAACGAGGGTGCATTACAACATTACCAGGGCTTAAAGTGTGCCTGTACGGTCATGGACGGCGTCCATGCACTTATTTTAAAATCCGAATGCCGTCCTGCCGCTTATTGGCCAGTACTGACTGGAAAGGTATGGGCGCCCATGCAGGCACTTGTTTTCGAAAGTTAAGGGGTGTCCACGCACTTATTTTCAATCGCACAAGTTTAACAAATAGAGCCTTGAGTCTAATTCTGCTGACGCAAATACTCAAATACATTAAAAGTTGGGTTTAAGATAGTAGGCCTGTGGTTAACGAGTTTTGAATTAAATCTGGAGGTTAGAGGTCCAAATTCACGACATGGTAGAAAACATGTCTATCTAAAATTTAGTATTGGCCCTACTTGCGACATGTGAGATCACGAAACGTTTATGTGCACACAAGATTCAAGTTGATCATAGTGAGTGCTATCGTTTGGACTTTATAGCACCTATGCAAGTGATCTCCTCAGAGAAGATCTAATGTGGTCAAATTAATGTGGAAGTTTATCTAGTATCTTGTGTAAGCATCGCGTGAGGTGAGCCTGGGTAGACGGCAATTATTGTGGAGGGGCTTTTAAAATTTAATGTTCTACGTAGACACCTTTCAACCAATATTCTATGACATTATAAATAGAGCCTTGCGACATTCTTAGCTCATTCAATCACGGGGACTTTAATAACAGATTGAATCAGCAAAATAAAGAAAATGCATCCAAAAGTAAAAAGGACGAAAAAGTTAAAGTATCAATAGAACTTACACACAAGTAACGCTTTGTTGCATGCTTTCCACCTATAAAGTTGCATCATGTAGGCTAGGTCTATGACATCATCGATTTCAACATTACTTTGCTCGGAGACTTCATTACAATCAACAAACTCTACATTATCTTCAGCACTATCATCATGTTCAATCCATTTATATCAATTCTGACACCAGTTTAGCCGAATTTAGCGGCAGTGGCTGCTGATAACCGTCAGAACCTATTCAGCACAAATACATTATTAATAAAAATGGCCATTGTATGACTTCAGTCAAGTGACCGTACATTCGATATATATATATATATATATATATATATATATATATATATATATATATATATATATATATATATATATATATATATATATATATATGTTTAATGTGGAATTAAGCCAAAATCATCTGTGAACAGATACACAAAAGCGCATGGCATAATAATTTCAAAGCATAAAAAAATCAGGGCAAATACAGACAGTGGGGTGAAAAAAACACCCCAGGTTAGCCTCCATGGGTTATTATATGATACTAGTGCTGTAGTGGCTAAGGCATGTCCATGAAGCGACCAACCCTCGAATCGAGGAAGGTTAAAGACAAGACAAGTGCTGTAATACGACGAACAATTTTTTTGTTGTCATAGGCCCTCCTAAAATCTGGATCCATCCAATAGGAGACAAATTCATGAAGTGCATGATCGATGTCCTTAATCACAGCTGTGAAGAGGGCAGCATCAGCAGCATCTGAAAAACGACATGGAGGAATCCAGCTCGCCTGACACATCCCAGGAACCTTTCGAAGCGATCGACCTCACCTGCGCTCAGCAGTCCCTACCAGACTGGATAGCATATACAGCAGACGTGCAACTGTGGTCGCTCTTTCTTTAAACTGTATGCAAGTGTAATCCTAATTCAGCACAGGATATGAATTAATAATATCTACTGCTAACAAGCAAATTTAATATGGAAACAACAACTGGATTGGTTAAGGCAATTGTGCAATTAGCGTTGTATATCAATTGCGTGAGTGTTGCTTCTCAGCTGCATGACTTTTTAAGTGCTCCTTTAGATTTCCACTTTTTGTGAACCCTTCAAAACAAAACTCACATGTGTACAGTCTTTTAACAGAATGGATTATTCTGTGCTTCCTCAGATTATTAATTTGATTAAATGATTTTTCATATAATTGGCATCTATGTGGTTTCTCCACAGTATGGGTTCTCATGTGCATCTTCAAATTATTCTCATTAACAAATGATTTCTGGCATATCTGGCACATATATGGCTTTTCACCAGTATGGGTTCTCATGTGCTTCTTCAAACCACTATGAGTAACAACTGATTTCTGGCATATCTGGCACATATATGGCTTTTCACCAGTATGGGTTCTCATGTGCCTCTTCAGATCACTCTGAGTAACAAATGATTTCTGGCATATCTGGCAAATATATGGTTTTTCACCAGTATGTGTTCTCATGTGCCTTTTCAGGGAGCCACCTAGACTATATGATTTCTCACAAAGCTGACACTTGTATGGTTTTTTTCCCCAGTATGCAATCTCATGTGTGCTTTCAGATAGGTGTGCTCAGCAAATGTTTTCAGACATAGCTGGCACCTGTGTGATTTTTCACCAGTATGTGTCCTCATGTGCCTTTTCATAATACTGCATTAAATAAATGACTTGTCACATTGTTGGCACCTGTAAGGTTTCTCCCCAGTATGCGTTCTCATGTGAGTTTTCATATAACTACTGCGATTAAATGACTTGTCACATTGTTGGCACCTGTAAGGTTTCTCTCCAGTATGTGCTATCATGCGCCTTTTCATATCACTACTACGATTAAATGATTTCTGGCATTGCTGACACCTGTAAGGTTTCTCTCCAGTATGTATTCGCATGTGGATTTTTTTTTTGCGAAAAGCAAATGATTTCCCGCATATCTGGCAATTGCTATGTTTTTCTCTCATATCGATTCTCATGTTCGCCATCAGGTCACTCAAAAATTGATTGCATCGCTGCTTTATCCAGAACAGGTTCTTTTAAGAGCTCTTAGACGACAACATTTACAACACGTGTTCTGAAATAATTATTATCCGTTTCGTTTACACTTGGTTCGAATTCGCCTTTGCAGCCGTTCAAATAGTCTTATTCAAGGAAACGTCATAGGATGACTTCGGTAAGCATGAGCTGTGGTGTACCCAGGCAGCCTATTGAATTTCTAAAAAGTCCTGAATTTGTTGATATCAAAGCCTTTCCAACACAAACAATGTCCAGTGTCTCACATTAGTGATAACTCCATTTCATCTTGCATTTCAGTTGCTCACAGAAAGGATTCATGTTTCGTCTGCTAATAGAAGTCATTCTGCTAGTTTATAAAGATACTCTAAGACGAAATACGGAAGCTATTCAGCCTCCGTATACCAAAACATCTCTCGTTATTGACCAGTGTGAGTTTAATTGTGTACATGAATTATAATGTTCTTCAAGAAGATTAATTGAACCTGATTATAGATCGCTTTTTCAACTGAAATGTGAAGCATTGACACAACGTTGTTTGCCCTCTCATGCAGATTCTAAAAAAGATCAGTAAAAATTAAAGTTTAAAAATATAGAACATAAATTTATTACTGCTCACAACAGTTTAATGCATGTTATCAGTTTGTAGTACGAAGTTTAAAAAAGAAATCGTGGCCAACGGTAAAAATAATTTTTATGGATGAGTTTTTCTGGTTAACTTTTTGTAAACGGGGGGTGGGGTTGAGCTCATCTGTACACAACTGTACATACGAATGGGGGGAATGGGAAGTCCGCGAAATGTACTTGTTCAAACAAGGGAGGGATTGAATAACCCAACTATTGCGTACAACGCACGTAATATACTAAACGGTTAATTTCTAGAACGGCGCGGTAGCAAGTAAACATCATGGCGACCAAAGATCCGCTCATAATAGAGCGCGGTCACGTGACGGCAAAAAGCAGCCCAATATTTTCGCGGCCTACGGTGATGATATGATATAATTATTCGCTAGAGGCCACTAGCTATATATGATAATTATGCGTGTATTTATAGTCCTTACATGGAAGCTGGATGCGTGTATTTATAGTCTTGCAATGGAAGCTGCATGCGTGTATTTTTTAACCTGAATTGGAAGCTGGATGGAGATATTTTTACACCTGAAATGGAAGCTGGATGCCCTAACCGATATCTTGCGTCGCTAAATAATTAGTGATAATGATATTGTAATATTATGCAAACCGCGAGATCTCGTGGTAAAAAACCGCGACATATCTCGTAGATGGCGGCCAATGTGTTAAGGTCCATCGATTTCGTTGTCTTCTTTAGCTGATTTAAGCGTATTAATATTTATGAAAATAACCTTTTCATGGTATTTTTACTTACTTACTTTCGCGAAAACATTGGCGTATACATCACCGTAGGCCGCGAAAATATTGGGCTACTTCTTGCCGTCACATGACCGCGCTCTATTATGAGCGGATCTTTGGTCGCCATGATGTTTACTTGCTACCGCGTCGTTATAGAATTTTACCTACTAAACTTACTTTAAATTGAAATGCGATACAATTATATGAAAACAATCTCGCTGAAATGGAAGCTGGATTGATGAGCAAAAATTTTAATCGAAAAACATAAAGTTCAATTGATGACAAAAAAGTGCTGCCTAAATGGAAGAGGGTATGATGAAACAAATTCGTGCCTAAATAGAAGTCTGGGTCTATGAGGATTCTTGCCAATCTAGAAGCATGGCTATAAATTATTAAAAATAGAGAGCAAAAAATTTGCCACGCTGAAGTACACGTTTAACAAAGTTACTATAGAGAGAATATAGCATGACCAAGAACTACGTCTAACGACATCTGGCGGTCTAATATTTAGAGTAATAGGCACTGTCATAGAGAATAAATATTACGCGGAAATCATTATGTATACTATGAACTCTTTCGGTGACCTACCTATCGTTAGTCATTCATTGAAACGTGTTCATCCACTGAATTATACGCACAAGATTATTGAATCTAACAAAAGTAAAATTTACCCATAATCTGCTGGACTGTCCACAACACAAAATGGCGAACGATGAAAATATTTCGCTATAACGACACAGTGGTTGAAGGAAGCAAAGTATTTCCTGTCCTCAAGCGAATAATAATGATCGCACTACATAGATCGGGTCTTTTTTCTTTATATGTGCACTCATCTATGGAAACCTAATCTGCAATAAAACAGGCTACTTCTCGCAGCTGCAGGCAACTCGTGCCTTTTACAGGACGAACCGTTAATCATTTTGTTCGTGATTTATTTTATCATAACATTATCTTTGTCAAAACCAGCAGACCTAAGAACGCTAAATTAATGCTATTCGCTAGATGACAGCAGACTGCAAGAACTCCCAGCATTCGTTGCACTATTATAATGGTCTAGTAATTAATTATGGAAGGTCGCCATTTTCAGTTACAGTTGAAAACGATTATTACGGAGAAATTCTACTTTGTTCTAAAACTTTGTGATATTCTGTAAATGTGTGCATTTGATTTAGTGGATAAGCACGTTAAATTAGTATTTGGTCATAGCTAGGTCAGCGAGAGAGTTGTTGCGGATATCAAGGTATGCACTTGATGTTCTTTCCCCATGGATGGAAAAGGGTACTCTATTGTTTTAGCGGAATAAACGATTCGGCATTGTATGAGATTTAGCGTTGATGATGTATACGTTGGATGGACGAAAGAGATGCACTGCGAAATGAATGAACTTGTTTATGTTTTCATTTACTCGATTTGATGGTAGATTTAGGTTTTTTAAATACAGAATCTGTCTGTTCAAGACGGTTCCACGACAACTGGTCTACCGACAACTCGTCTAACGACAACTCGTCTCCGGACAATTGGTCTAACGACAACTGGTCTACAGACGAATAGTGTTGATGAAATAGAAGCTGGATTTATGAAAATGGGTTTTTAGCTTAAAAGGAAGCTGGATTGGTGATTTTCATTCATGTATTCCAACATGCACCCATTTCTACTTAAAATCTAAAAACACCATCATCCAGCTTCTATTTCTCGCCTGTTATTTTAGTCAATCCAGCTTCTATTTCAGATATAAAAATACCATCATCCAGCTTCCACTACTTACGCGGTTTTCTTATCAATCCAGCTTCTATGTGAGATCTAGAAATACCTTCATCCAGCTTTTATTTATCATGCGTTATTTTCGTCAATCCAGCTTCAATTTCGCATGTAAAAGAACCATCATCCATATTCCATTTCTCTTGCGTTTTTTCATCAATCCAACCTCCACTTCACCTCTAAAAACTGTCATCCAGCTTCCATTTCTCAAGCGCTGGATCAGTTGTCAGTAGACCAGTTGTCGTTAGACGAATTGTCCGGAGACCACTTGTCGTTAGACGAGTTGTCGTTAGACGAGTTGTCGTGACACCCTGCTGGACTGTCCACAACACAAAATGGCGAACGATGAAAATATTTCGCTATAACGACACAGTGGTTGAAGGAAGCAAAGTATTTCCTGTCCTTTAGCGAATAATAGTGATCGCACTACATAGATCGGGTCTTTTTTCTTTATATGTGCACTCATCTATGGAAACCTAATCTGCAATAAAACAGGCTACTTCTCGCAGCTGCAGGCAACTCGTGCCTTTTACAGGACGAACCGTTAATCATTTTGTTCGTGATTTATTTTATCATAAAATTATCTTTGTCAAAACCAGACCTAAGAACGCTAAATTCATGCTATTCGCTAGATGACAGCAGACTGCAAGAACTCCCAGCATTCGTTGCACTATTATAATGGTCTAGTAATTAATTATGGAAGGTCGCCATTTTCAGTTACAGTTGAAAACGATTATTACGGAGAAATTCTACTTTGTTCTAAAACTTTGTGATATTCTGTAAATGTGTGCATTTGATTTAGTGGATAAGCACGTTAAATTAGTATTTGGTCATAGCTAGGTCAGCGAGAGAGTTGTTGCGGATATCAAGGTATGCACTTGATGTTCTTTCCCCATGGATGGAAAAGGGTACTCTATTGTTTTAGCGGAATAAACGATTCGGCATTGTATGAGATTTAGCGTTGATGATGTATACGTTGGATGGACGAAAGAGATGCACTGCGAAATGAATGAACTTGTTTATGTTTTCATTTACTCGATTTGATGGTAGATTTAGGTTTTTTAAATACAGAATCTGTCTGTTCAAGACGGTTCCACGACAACTGGTCTACCGACAACTCGTCTAACGACAACTCGTCTCCGGACAATTGGTCTAACGACAACTGGTCTACAGACGAATAGTGTTGATGAAATAGAAGCTGGATTTATGAAAATGGGTTTTTAGCTTAAAAGGAAGCTGGATTGGTGATTTTCATTCATGTATTCCAACATGCACCCATTTCTACTTAAAATCTAAAAACACCATCATCCAGCTTCTATTTCTCGCCTGTTATTTTAGTCAATCCAGCTTCTATTTCAGATATAAAAATACCATCATCCAGCTTCCACTACTTACGCGGTTTTCTTATCAATCCAGCTTCTATGTGAGATCTAGAAATACCTTCATCCAGCTTTTATTTATCATGCGTTATTTTCGTCAATCCAGCTTCAATTTCGCATGTAAAAGAACCATCATCCATATTCCATTTCTCTTGCGTTTTTTCATCAATCCAACCTCCACTTCACCTCTAAAAACTGTCATCCAGCTTCCATTTCTCAAGCGCTGGATCAGTTGTCAGTAGACCAGTTGTCGTTAGACGAATTGTCCGGAGACCACTTGTCGTTAGACGAGTTGTCGTTAGACGAGTTGTCGTGACACCCTGCTGGACTGTCCACAACACAAAATGGCGAACGATGAAAATATTTCGCTATAACGACACAGTGGTTGAAGGAAGCAAAGTATTTCCTGTCCTTTAGCGAATAATAGTGATCGCACTACATAGATCGGGTCTTTTTTCTTTATATGTGCACTCATCTATGGAAACCTAATCTGCAATAAAACAGGCTACTTCTCGCAGCTGCAGGCAACTCGTGCCTTTTACAGGACGAACCGTTAATCATTTTGTTCGTGATTTATTTTATCATAAAATTATCTTTGTCAAAACCAGACCTAAGAACGCTAAATTCATGCTATTCGCTAGATGACAGCAGACTGCAAGAACTCCCAGCATTCGTTGCACTATTATAATGGTCTAGTAATTAATTATGGAAGGTCGCCATTTTCAGTTACAGTTGAAAACGATTATTACGGAGAAATTCTACTTTGTTCTAAAACTTTGTGATATTCTGTAAATGTGTGCATTTGATTTAGTGGATAAGCACGTTAAATTAGTATTTGGTCATAGCTAGGTCAGCGAGAGAGTTGTTGCGGATATCAAGGTATGCACTTGATGTTCTTTCCCCATGGATGGAAAAGGGTACTCTATTGTTTTAGCGGAATAAACGATTCGGCATTGTATGAGATTTAGCGTTGATGATGTATACGTTGGATGGACGAAAGAGATGCACTGCGAAATGAATGAACTTGTTTATGTTTTCATTTACTCGATTTGATGGTAGATTTAGGTTTTTTAAATACAGAATCTGTCTGTTCAAGACGGTTCCACGACAACTGGTCTACCGACAACTCGTCTAACGACAACTCGTCTCCGGACAATTGGTCTAACGACAACTGGTCTACAGACGAATAGTGTTGATGAAATAGAAGCTGGATTTATGAAAATGGGTTTTTAGCTTAAAAGGAAGCTGGATTGGTGATTTTCATTCATGTATTCCAACATGCACCCATTTCTACTTAAAATCTAAAAACACCATCATCCAGCTTCTATTTCTCGCCTGTTATTTTAGTCAATCCAGCTTCTATTTCAGATATAAAAATACCATCATCCAGCTTCCATTACTTAACAGGTTTTCTTACCAATCCAGCTTATATTTGAGATCTAGAAATACCTTCATCCAGCTTTTATTTATCATGTGTTATTTTCGTCAATCCTACTTCTATTTCACCTGTAAAAGAACCATCATCCAGATTCCATTTCTCTTGCGTTTTTTCATCAATCCAACCTCCACTTCACCTCTAAAAACTGTCATCCAGCTTCCATTTCTCAAGCGCTGGATCAGTTGTCAGTAGACCAGTTGTCGTTAGACCAATTGTCCGGAGACGAGTTGTCGTTAGACGAGTTGTCGTGACATCGTTCAAGGCAACTTATATTATAGTATCCATAACATGTAATATTAAAGGTTAAACCGTAGTTTAGTTTGCTAAATTATTTGGCCATTTCCCAAGGTTGCTAAATTATTTGGCCATTGCTAAAATTTATGTATATACAAGTAATTTATAGATCGCAAGGTTCAATCCAGCTTCCATTTCAACTATAAAAATGCCGTTGTCCAGCTTACATTTCTCAAGCGCTTCTTCGTTAATCCAGCTTCTATTTAACCTGTAAAAGAAGCCTCATCCAGCTTCCATTTCTCTTGCGTTTTTCGTCAATCCAGCTTCCATTTCAGCTATAAAATGCCTTTGTCCAGCTTCCTTTTATCAAGCGTTTTTTTCTGTAAATCCAGCATCCATTTCTATACTGCCATATTTCTTCTCTCGTTTTCAGTTTATATTGCTACTTCCGGTTGCGAATGTTCAGAAATTGGAATACTGTAGTGCGCTACATTGCGCGCTATATTCATGATTGGGGTTTTTTCTTAACTTAGCAACCTAAACTATGGTTTAACCATATTAAATTTATATAATGTTCGAGTGTAAAGTAAACTTGTATATTGGCATCGTAAAATATTTAACATTGCATGGGTTTCAGCATTGGTCGAAAACGTGTCAGGTTGATGAAATTAATTCTTGCTAAACAGAAGTTGGAAAGATGAAAATAAACTTTAATTAGATAGAAGTGGTATTTATGAAAACATCTCGCTGAAATTGAAGCTGCATTGATAAACAATAATTTTTAATTGAATAGAAGTTGTACTGATGAAAAATAATTGCTGCCCAAATAGTAGCGAGAATGATGACACAAACTCTTACATAAGCAGAGGTTTGATCAATGAGAAGAATTCCTGTCAAAACTAGAAGTTTGATTGATTAAAAATGAAAATACTGCAACGAGCGATTAATTTATGATGCTAAAATACATGTTTACAAAGTGTAATTCTTTTTATTGTTTCTCCTAGCTATGAAATCATGAGAATGGGATTGATTCAAGTTCTTCTGCTGACTGATGGGAGAACTGCTCTAACCTTCATCTAGCTTATATTTCACAAGCATTGTGTTCATATATCTAGCTTCTATTTTATCTGTAAAAGAACCTTCATTCAGATTCCATTTCGCAAACTTTTTCATGAATCCAGCTTCTATTTTAGCTGCAAAATACATTGACTAAAAAATTCCCAGTAAACATTTTGTCATTAACCAGTTGTCATTGGACCAGTTGTCGCGAAACCACTATATATGAATGAGCAATGTTCTTCTGAACATTAAAGATTAACAGTTTCGAGCAACTTATTTGTAACCATACTTTTCCAGTGAAAAATTCAGGATAAATTGTAACCCTGGAATCAACCGCACAGAATGAGCCACCCTAAACTGCTTGATGAGAACTAATAATTTAATGAACTTTGTTCACAGTAACGCATGATGAAAAGTTTATTTTATTATCATTTTGTTGGTAACAGAGAGATGGGACACGTGGAGTTTAGGCATGCAACCATGCAAACAGAAAGTTAGAGAAATGACTTGAACTGTGTCTCGATGTTTTGCTAAATATATTGTTACTAACTCCTCACTCAACTGTAATTTGTGAACATTTACATTAAGCACTGTAATGAGCAGAAATAAAGTTATGTTCTATTTTTTACAGTAAAGATTGAATAACTTTTTCTGATCTTATTTTTAGAAATTGAGAAGGCGAACAACATTGTATCAGGGCTTCAGTTGCAGCATTAATCTTCAACAAGAGCATAATTATACTGGGTGTTAGAACTGTTACGACTTTAGGTCAATTACGGTAATTCGTCTTTGACTAATCTCATTCAAAACAAAGTAAGAATGTGCTGGTATGCAACTGTTGAATTGCTTCAGTATTTCTTCATATTATGGTGTCTTTCTGTGTGACAATTTTTTTTACTTTGCTGTGAAATTTACTACTATTAACAGATGAAGTGTAATCCTGCATGAAGTGATATGCAAACTGAAATTGAGTCTTCATTAATTTTGAAACGAGACAATGCTAGTGTAAGAGAGACTATGTGCATAAAAAAATGTCGAGACTTTTTGGAATGTCATATGCCTGCAGGACAATTTATAATCTAGGCATCTGTATAGGGGTGGTTTTCCCTCCGTCATTACTTTCTATGAAGAAAAATAGAGAATTAAAATAGTTTGCAGTTGCTGTCTATAGATCACTGAATTAAATGAACTTTTATAATGTTCTTATTACATACTTATATTTATATTATTTACTATTATAATAAATGTAATGATATTTTTTGAAATGTTATTATTGTATAATTGAAGGGATTCTTTCTCCATTTTTTACATTCGAAACTGTCAAATTTCAAAAAATTTTCTTCTTGGAAATCTTTGAAAAACAGCATCTTTGCTTAATGGATTCTCAACCAATTTTGATATAATGTAGTTTGGAGTGAATCGAGTAAAAACCTAACGGATGCTAATTATTTTCAGAATAAAGGTTGGCATCCTCTCCTCGAAGAACCTATACTGGAAAAAACAATCGGTTTTGTGAGTTACCTGATGGCAAATACAAGAAAAATGCATGGGAGAAGAGCAATACATTTGTCAGGAGTGTCGGAAATCATTTAATCAAGGTAGTGCCCTGAAAATTCACATGAGAATCCATACTGGAGAGAAACCATACAGGTGCAAGATATGTCAGAAATCATTTAGTATGCTTGGTTCGCTGAAAAGGCACATGAGAACCCATAATGAAGAGAAACCATACAGTTGCCAATTATGCGGATTATCATTTAGTCGAAATGGTTGTCTGAAAACTCACATGCGGATCCACACTGGAGAAAATCCATACAAATGCCAGCTATGTCAGAAATCATTTAAACAAGGTTGTCAACTGAAAAGGCACCTCAGAGCACATACTGGAGAGAAACCATATATTTGCCAATTATGTAAGTCATCATTTACTCAAAATGGTCATCTGAAAACGCACATGAGAACACATACGGGAGAAAAACCATACAGGTGCCAGTTATGCCAGAATTTATTTAGTCACAATAGTGACCTGGAACGCCACATGAGAGTCCATACTGGAGAGAAACCATACATTTGCCATTTATGTAAGTCATCATTTACTCAAAATGGTTCTCTGAAAAAGCACATGCAAACCCATACCGGAGAAAAACCATACAGGTGCCAGCTATGTGAGAAATCTTTTCATAATGACAGTCAACTGAAAGTACACTTGAGAACACATACTGGAGTGAAATCATACAGTTGCCAATTATGTGGGTTATCATTTCGTCAAAATGGTCATCTGAAAAAGCACATGCGAACCCATACTGGAGAAAAACCATACAAATGCCAGCTATGTGAAAAATCATTCAATGAACGTGGTAGCCTGAAACGACATATGGGAACCCATACCAAAGAAAAACCATACATGTGCAAACAATGTCAGAAATCATTTAAAAGTCATAGTAATCTGAAAATTCACATGAAAATTCATTCTGTTAAAAGACCATACACATGTGAGGTGTGTCTTAAAGGATTCACAAAAAGTGGAAATCTAAAGAAACACAGAAGAACTCATACAACTGAAAAGCAGCAACCACACCGTAAATCAATTATGAAGTACTGTTCTACAGCGGAACAAATTAAACACCATGCAAAAACCCAGCCACAGGACGTTAAAAGTGGAGATGAATTTTTTGCAAACGTTTCTCATCGCTTTATCTCATCCAGTACTACGGGTGTTTCTGATGAGCCAAATGAAAATTTCGCAAACAAAATATATCCGAATTCAAGTGGAAATACTGCTCAGTTGCAGACAATTAAAGATGGAGAATGTCTGTGCACTAACAAAGTTAAGTCTTCTGTGGATAGAAAAGCGTCTTTGTTGGCATCTTTTGGATGTGGTATCTGCAGCGAATTATTTGAAACAGAGAAAGATTTTCTGGAGCATTGTTCTAGCCATCGATTTTCTCCACCTGACTGCTTATTTGCTGATGTTTTGTTGTAATCCGATATATATCAAGATGCTTTAGTAGGGGTTCTGGAATACATGTACTTACGTGGATATTGTTCCACAAGTTTTTAATTTAATAATTTTAAACAGTGAAATTTCTGATGTATAGAATCGAGACTCGAGAGGCAATGCGTATCTAAGAGGTTTAGCATATTTCTTGCATAGGCCTAATATATATTGCAAGACTGTACAATTGTTGTATGACACAACTATTTTTCGCCATAGGAGTTAACAGGGATGCTGTATTGTATCATCCTGGATTCTATTATTTGACATTTAATTGTCCAACATGGAGAGCAGACGAGAAAACACCACACCCAGCAGCAGCAGCATGTTATTGTTGGAGTGAAGGATTTCACGCTATGTTCGTGTGCATCATTTAATACCAGTTTACAACCTTACCAGGGCTTAAAGTGTACCTGTACGGTCATGGACGGCGTCGATGCACTTATTTTAAAATCCGATTGCCGTCCTGCCGCTTATTGTCCAGTACTGACTGGAAAGGTATGGGGCGTCCATGCAGGCACTTGTTTTCGAAAGTTAAGGGGTTTCCACGCACTTATTTTCAATCGCACAAGTTTAACAAATAGATCCTTTGAGTCCAATTATGCTGACGCAAATACTCAAATGTATACATTAAAAGTTGGGTTTAAGATAGTAGGCCTACAGTGGTTAACGAGTTTTGAATTGAATCTGGAGGTTAGAGGTCCAAATTCACGACATGGTAGAAAACATGTCTATCTAAAATTTAGTATCGGCCCTACTTGCGACATGTGAGATCACGAAACGTTTATGTGCACACAAGATTCAAGACTTTATAGCACCTATGCAAGTGATCTCCTCAGAGAAGATCTAATGTGGTCAAATTAATGTGGAAGTTTATCTAGTATTCCCCTACAAATTGGGAAATGTTCGGAGAAAAATTTCAATCGGTTGCGAAGTTATCGCATTTTATCCGGTGGTACATTTGTTTTTGAGCCACCCTGTACATGTAGTTTCAGCTATTTATTTCATTTTAATTTCTATGCTTAAATGATTCGCAGCCTAAACAGTAGGCTACAATTCCATTATTTTGTGTAAAATCTCAGAAGAACACAATTCCGCAAAACATAAGATCAAAACGTAAGAATAAAGAACAATTTTAAATCATATCATTGCAGGTCTTCATCATTGTTTTAAAGGCAGCAAAGTTAAGAAAGACAAATTTGATTATAGGCTATTACATTATGTACTAAAAGATATGAATTAATACCATCTGCTGCTCACAGGCAAATTAAATATATGGAAACAACAAGTGAATTTATTAAGGTACACCAGCAATTTAGCGTTGCATATCATTCACCATTATACAAATTTAATATAACATGTTATGAAGTTTAAAAAAAGAAATCGTGGCCAACGGTAGAAATAATTTTTATGGACGAGTTTGTCTCTGAATAACTTTTGTAAACGGGGGAGGGGGGGAGGCGAGGGGGAGCTCATCTGTACATACGAATGGGGAAAATGGTGGATCCGCGAAATGTACTTCTTCCAACAGGGGAGGGATCGAATAGAATAACCCAATTAGTGTGCACTTAAATTACTTTAAATCGAAATGTGATACAATTAGATGAAAACAATCTCGCTGAAATAGAAGCTGGATTGATGAGCAAAAATTTTAATCGAAATAAATGAAGTTTCATTGATGACAAAAAAAGTGCTGACTAAATGGCTAAATGGGAAGCGGGAATGATGAAACGAAAGGAATCAGTCAATGCGCTTTTAAAAACGTCCACATTAATTTATCCATCAAATGAATGCAGTTCATTAGACATTTTATCAGTGATCATCTGTGCAAAAATGTTTAGCAATGGATGAACCGTTTCAAACAGGTGTCTAAGAAGGATGCATTGCCATCAGTAAATGATATTGCGACGCGCCATCCAGTGAATCAAGTGGTCCTCACACACTCCACCAGAGATCCTGGGTCGCTCAATTGCCCTATTACGTAAGAACAAGACCAGCTAATGTCTGCAAATGCCGTTTGGACAGATTTCAAAACATGTGATCTGGTAGAACCTTCATGGTTTCGGATTGAATATAGCGCTGCATTTGACACCTGTAAAACAGTGATAGGAAGTCTATTATAGGATACTAGTGCTGTAATATGCTGAACAATTTTTTTCGAGGGCAACGGCCTATGCTGTCATAGGCCCTCGTCAAATCTGGATCCATCCATAGAAAAATCCATTTAGTGCATGATCGATGTCTTTAATCACAGCTGTGAAGAGGGCAGCAACAGCAGCCACGGGAAATCGACAGGGAGGAATCCGGCTCGTCTGACACGGCCCAGGAACCTTTCGATGTGATCGACCTCAAAAGCACTCAGCAGTCTGTATGCAAGTGCAATTCTAATTCAGCACAGTACTGCAAAAAAGTCATCAGGTGGAGAAAATTGATGACTTGAACAATGCTCAAGAAATTCATTTTCCAACCCAAACAATTCGTCACAGATTCCGCACCCAAAACATTTTGACAAAGACGCATCTCTATCCACAGAAGATTGGACTTTGCCTATACGCAGAGATTTTCCATCTTTAATTCTCTGTAACATACTTGCACTTCCACATGAATTTGGACATATTATGTTCGTTGAGGAACCTTCATTTGGCTCATCAGAAACACTCGCATCACTAAATGTGATAATACGATCAGACACGTTAGCAATAACTTCAATTCCAATCTTCAGATCCTGTGGCTTGGTTTTTGCATGGAGTTTAAACTGTACCGCTCTAGAACAGCTTTTGATAATGAATTCATTGTGTGAGTGTTGCTTCACAGATGCGTGAGTTCTTTTGTGTTTCTTTAGATATCCACTTTTTGTGAATACTTCACAACAAAACTCACATGTGTATGGTCTTTCAACATAATGGGTTCTCGTGTGCTTTTTCAGAGAGCTACGACATACAAATAATTTCTGACATTGCTGGCATACGTATGGTTTTTCTTTAGTATGGGTTCTCATGTGCAGTTTCAGATGACCCCCACGTTTAAATGATTTCTGGCATATCTGGCAACTGTACGGTTTATCCGCAGTATGGGTTCTCATGTGCTGTTTCAGATGACCACCTTGTTTAAATGATTCATGGCATAGCTGACACCTGTACGGTTTCTCCCCAGTATGGGTTCTCATGTGCATTTTAAGATTACAACTTACACTAAATGATTTCTTGCATAGCTGGCACTTGTAAGGTTTATCTCCAGTATGGGTTCTTATGTGCGTTTGTAAGGAACCACCTGCAGTGAATGATTTCTCACACAGCTGACACTTGTATGGTTTTTCTCCAGTATGCAATCTCATGTGTGTTTTCAGATAGCTGTGATCAACAAATGATTTCTGACACAGCTGGCATCCAAAGTAGAATTTCCCGATAAAATGCTGGACCACTTCTTACACCATGTGCTGGACTGTTCAAAACACAAAATGGCGAACGATGAAAATATGTTGAGGAAGCAAAGTATGTCCTGCCCTCTATCGAATAAAATGATTGCGCTACATAGATTATATCTTTTTTTTGTATGCGCATTTGTTATAGCGCTCCTCGTGGGCGGAGTTTGATTTCCGTAGTTCGGGGCTAAAGAAACTTAGGCCTTGGTTAGGGTGGAAACTTCGTCCAGATCGCGCGGCGCCGTAATTTTTTTGTTTCTCTCGCTCAAAGAAGTTGGTGAACTTTTTTCAGTCGTTGAGTTTTAAATCTCATCAAATCTATACTATTTTTCCGGACAAACAGATTATGACTTTTTCAGTCCTGGACCTTCTTCAGGGGTGGTAGGGGCTAACCCCAAAAATATAACATTTCCATGATGAAAAAAGATGAATCCTCCTTGGGGGGAGGCTTAGCCCTCCTAGCCCCAAATAAACTCCGCCTATGATTGACGAAAATAAAGCATGACAAATAAAAGATGGATGAAGGTATTTCTAGATCTGAAATAGAAGCTGGCTTCACGAAAATAGCAAGCGAGAAATAAAAGCTGGGTGAATTTTAAAAAAAAATCTGATGTAGAAGCTGGATGTATGTTGAAATACATTAATGACAACCCAGCTTCCATTTAAGCTAAAAAATAATTCCAGCTTCTATTTCATCAATAGGAGTTGTCTGTAGACCATTTGTTGTTAGACCAGTTGTCCCCAGTTGAACAAATGAACTGATAAATTACTACATGAATACAAATTTAACCCATTAGTGCCTAGCGTCCCCAAAACGAGGACACCTCTTTGGGAAGAGATATTTTTAATATCAAGCAATACTCAGAGTTGCCAACCATTGGGACTGACAGTGCACTAAATTATATTTCAAATAAGACATAATATGGCAGATTTTGTTTTGTTTTTGCATATGCCAGACAGATTTTTATTTCGATTTTCCAAAATTTAAATTTTTTTAAAAGTTATAAATATAAAATTATATTTTCGGGTAAAAACCTGCTGCAATCGAAAATGTGCATATACACCGTGTCTCAATAAAAACTGTGCCAAATTGTTTCTGTCAGAACTTCGTCAAATTTTCACCAATCTTAATAACTTTTGGCAGGTAGATGGCAAAATGGCTGATATTTTATGCCATATATGAATTTTCCACCTCACCTGACTCATACCACCGCACTACCTTGTTAAACACAGATGTTCCAATTTCTCATATAACGCTTAAATTTTAATACTTCCAACAAACTATCTGACGACTGAATTAGCACGCAATAAAATAAAATTGCAGAGTTTCTTAATTGTTATGACAGATCTGCTTAAAGGTGTTAGAATTGGTGCTCGAAATGTGCCCCGCATGCACGGACACAAGCGCTAAGACGGCGACGCCACTGGTCGATAGCACCATCAACAATCGACTGGTCAAAGCGCGCCCACTCGTCGATCAGACGCGTTTTGAGTTCGTCGACACTGTCTATTCTGGACCGGTAAACATTCTCCTGCAGCACACTCCATATGCTATAGTCGACCGGGTTGAGATCTGGTGAATTCGGCGGCCACAGAGTTGGAGGAATGAAGTCGGGCGTCTCTCGCTCCAGGAAAGAGACGGTGTCGCGCGCTCGATGCGCCGGTGTAAAGGTTTCAGATTACCCCCTCCTAAACATTACCCCCTTGAAAACTGTAAATTGCATCAATCATCGCATTTATTGCACTAAAAATATCAGAAAAATCATCCCGCTTCTTGTTTTGGTCTGAAGATTTTCATCCGTCATCCCACTTCGTGGTTTGTTATCAATATTTTCATCTGTAACTAAAATACTAATAGCCGCTGAAGTTTACATGGAGAAAATGGCTTCGAGGCTATTATTTTTTTTGATCAAAATATTGATAGCAAACCACGAAGTGGGATGACGGATGGAAATCTTCAGACCAAAACAAGAACCGGGATGATTTTTCTGATTTTTTTAGTGCAATAAATGCGGTGATTGATGCAAATCTAGTTTCCGGGGGTAATCTGAAACCGGTTTCAAGTTACCGAGGGGTAATGTTTAGGAGGGGGTAATTTGAAACCTTTACACCGGGGCGCCATCCTGTTGGAAGACAAAATCCTCGCCCTAGCTAATCTAAGGGTAGACTATTTAAAATTAGAAATTTAATAAATAACATCTGTCGCCCTCTAGCGAATTGATTGACAAAATTTAGGCATTATGCCAAATTTTAATTGTTAAAATTTAAGCGTTATATGAGAAATTGGAACATCTGTGTTTAACAAGGTAGTGCGGTGGTATGAGTCAGGTGAGGTGGAAAATTCATATATGGCATAAAATATCAGCCATTTTGCCATCTACCTGCCAAAAGTTATTAAGATTGGTGAAAATTTGACGAAGTTCTGACAGAAACAATTTGGCACAGTTTTTATTGAGACACGGTGTATACCCATATTATTGGTGCTGTTATCTACCTGTATAAATTTTGTAGCATTGATTCATCTTTGGTTAATATTGTTAGCATTGTCATAGAATCACTGATTAATTGTTAAGTTTAGTCAAGTAATCTTTATTTTATTTCTCCAAAATAAAGTAGTTCATCTGCTTCTTTTTAGGACTTATACACTGTGATATTGAATCTGATGTGAATTAAACAGTATAATTGAACATTTATTGCCTCATACAACTAATAATTACAATAGAAACACCACCAACCAGTTTTTCATTACAAAAGTTTAATACAAATATGTGTATGATTCTAATGCAATTGCAATTATAATATTGACAATTATCATCTCATATCACTGTATTTTACAACCCTAAAATAATTAGTCAATTATTGATCAGTCTTATATTCAAATACGTCTTGGGCAATATTCAAATACATCTTGGGCAATATTGAAATACGTCTAGGGCAATATTTATTATTATTGATACCTAAAGTTGTAAACAATTCCACAAAATGCAGGTAAATTAAAAAATTTTATGATAAAGTACGCTTCTCAACTGTTCATGTTTCATTCATGTTTTCAAATAAATTTCATTAATTTACAGAGCACACACACACACACACACACACACACACACACACACACACACACACACACACACACACACACACAAACACATGCATATACATCTGATTCTTCAGTAGCAAAACATACAGACTATTTTGAAGTAATTTACAGCAATTCCCAATTCTACAGTCGTATATACTTCTGTGAGAAGAAGGTAAAACCTAAGGTGTGTGGTAGCCTACTTTTCCTTTCCCCTACAAAAGAATGTCTGCTGTCAAAATATGAAATGAATGTCGTGCACTGTGTTACCTAGAATTACTTTTTTCAACTGCATTGTGTGCAATCCTAATAATATATTATTCAGCACAGAACTGCAAAAAAGTCATCAGGTGGAGAAAATTGATGCTTTGAACAATGTTCGAGAAATTCTTTTTCCATTTCAAACAATTCATCACAAATACCACAGCCAAAACATTTTGACAAAGATGCCACTCTATCCACAGAAGATTGGACTTTGTTTATATGCAGACATTTTCCATCTTTAATTCTCTGTAACTGACCTGTATTTCCACATGAATCAGGATATTTGTTCTTAGAGAAATCTTCATTTGGGTCATCACAAACACCTGCATCACTAAATGTGATGAAACGATCAGACGCGCTAGCAATAACATCAATTCCAATTTTAGGATCATGTGGCTGATTTCTTGCATGGAATTCAAACTGCTCTGCTGTAGGACAGGACTTCATAATCGAATCATTGTGTGAGAGTTGATTCTCAGCTGCATGAGTTCTTCGATGTTTCTTTAGATATCTACTTGTTGTGAATCCTTCAGAACAAAACTCACATGTGTATGGTCTTTTAACAGAGTGGGTTCTCATGTGCTTCCTCAGCTTATTAATTTGATTAAATGAGTTCTCATATAATTTGCATCTGTGTGGTTTATCCACAGTATGGGTTCTCATGTGCCTCTTCAAATTATTCTCATTAACAAATGATTTCTGGCATATCTGGCAAATATTATATGGCTTTACACCAGTATGACTTCTCATATGCTTTTTCAGCTCACTACGAGTAACAAATGATTTTTGGCATATCTGGCAAATATACGGCTTTTCACCAGTATGGGTTCTCATGTGCGTTTTCAGCTCACTATGAGTAACAAATGATTTTTGGCATATCTGGCACAAATATGGCTTTTCACCAGTATGGGTTCTCATGTGCTGTTTCAGATTTCCACCATGTTTAAATGATTTATGGCATAGCTGACACCTGTACGATTTCTCCCCAGTATGGGTTCTCATGTGCATTTTGAGATTACTACCTAAACTAAATGATTTCTTGCATAGCTGGCATTTGTACGGTTTCTCTCCAGTATGGGTTCTCATGTGCATTTGCAAGGAACCACCTGCAGTGAATGATTTCTCACACAGCTGACATTTGTATGGTTTTTCCCCAGTATGCAATCTCATGTGTGTTTTCAGATAGGTGTGCTCAGCAAATGATTTTTTACACAGCTGGCACCTGTGTGATTTTTCCCCAGTATGTGTCCTCATGTGCCTGTTCATCTTACTTCTATAAATAAATGATTTCTCACATTGTTGGCACCTGTGGGGTTTCTCTCCTGTGTGTGTCTTCATGTGGATTTTCAGATAACTATGATCAGCAAAAGATTTCCGACATAGCTGGCACGTGTAAGATTTATCCCCAGTATGCGTTCTCATGTGCCTTCTCATATTACTATTACAATTAAATGATTTCTCACATTGTTGGCACCTGTAAGGTTTCTCTCCAGTATGCGTTCTCATGTGCTTTTTCATATCACTACTACAATTAAATGATTTCTCACACTGCTGACACCTGTAAGGTTTCTCTCCAGTATGTATTCGCATGTGGATTTTCAGATAATTGTGAGAAGCAAATGATTTCCAACATATCTGGCAATTGCAATGTTTTTCTCTCCTATCCGTTCTCGTATTCGTCATCACATAACTCAAACAATCGATTGCGTCACTGCTTTATCCAGAACAGGTTCTTTTAAGAGCTTTTAGATGACAACATTTGCAACACGTGTTCTGAAATAATTATCATCTGTTTCGTTTACACTTGGTTCGAATTCGCCTTATTCAATAACGTCGTAGTATGAATTTGTTAAACATCAGCTGCATGGTGTTTCCTGCAGTCAATTGAATTTCTAAAAAGTCCTGCATTTTTGATATCAAAGCCTTTCCAACACAAACAATGTCCAGTGTCTCACATTAATGATAACTCCATTTCAATTTGCATTTCAGATGCGTACAAGAAGGTTTCATGCTTCATCTGTTAATAGAAGTCATTCTGCTAGTATATACAGATACTCTATGATGAAATGCTGAAGCAACTGAGACTCCACCACAACACATCAAATTTATTGATCAGTATGATTTCAATCATACATGAATCACAATGTTCTGGATAAGAATGGTTCAACTGAAATGTGAAGCATCGAATCGACGTTGGTTGTTTTCTCATGCAGATTCTAAAATAAAATTCGTAAAAATATAATTTTAAGGTTTATTAACATAGAACATAAATTTATTACTGCTCACAACAGTTTAATTAGTCGAGTTGGATAATCGAATATTTAGTAACACTGGCAAGACATCCATACTTTTTTAAATTATTTTTTTTTTATATAGTTTGTTTTAAATTAATTTCTCTGCGTGAATGGTTACCTGCATAAACACCCTGCAGGCTACAATATTATTTCATTTGTGTAGAAACTCAGAAGAACCCACTTCCCCAAAAAGTAAGATTAAAGGACAAACTTAAATCAAACTATCTCACGTCTTCATGATAGTCTTAAAAGTAGCACAGAATTATAGAATCTAACCAAGTGGGTGACTAAAGAAGAATTTCTCCATAATCGGGTGTTTACAGTAACTGTCCTCAACACAAAATGGCGAGCAATGAAAATGTTTCGCTCTAACGATAGAAAGGATGAGGTTAGAAAAGTTTGTCCTGTCCTCTAGCGAATAAACTTTGACGCGCTACTTGGTAAGTCCAGTTTTAACATTCTGGCTAGGTTTTCCCAAATCAAACGTGTTTCGTTTCGAATAGAATTTTGACGTTTTAGGTAGCTGTAGAGGGTTATTGGCACAGGCACATATCTTGAGCTAAAATTTTCGATATAGGCTACCACATACCGTTCTAATGGTTCCAAATTACCCACTCCTAAACATTACCCCCCTGCAAACTACAATTTGCATCACTCATCGCAATTATTGCTTTAAAAAATAAGAAAAATCATCCCGCTTCTTGCATTGGTCTGAAGATATTAATCCGTCATCCCACTTCGTGGTTTGTTTTCAATATTTTCATATTTATTTGTATGCGCACTTGTTATAGCGCCCCTAAAACCACTACTCAGAGGCGCTCCCGAATGCAGAGTGGATACTGCCAGTGGCGTCTACCAATGGGGGGGGGGGAGGAGGGGTTGGGAGAACGTTTTCCCACGGTTTCTGAAAGTGGGGGGGGTTGACGTTTTCGAACGTAAACTGGGGGGTTGGCGATTTCTAATGTGATATTTCGGACCAAAGAATCCAAGGTTCACTTGAAGTAACTGCCCACTCAAAAGGACATGATCAGTGGTGAAACACATGGACTGGGGTGGACCTCTTAACGCTTCAGATAACACCTCCTGAGGAAGTCAAGCGGAGGCCGAGCCATGGCAGGTGATGAAGACGACATAATCAAGATGGCCAAGGGTAATTAAACAGCACAGACACGTCCTGCTCTGCTTATGTCCCACATTTTTCGGGCAGGGTCGGGTTCTTCCCTTTGTGAAGCTAATGACATTGATTACGATTGTAGGACATTATCCCCCCCGGACATTATCCCCCCCGGACATAATCCCCCCCGGACAAAAGCCCCCCCGGACATTATCCCCCCCGATTTTACCTAGGACATTATCCCCCCCGGACAAAATCCCCCCCTCTGTGCAATTACTCTGTTTCGTCATGTAGTTTATAAAGCCTAATTGCCCTGGTTTAGATCGCTGTGTCAACTTATTATTACCGTCACCGATAAGACTTAGGCTGCTAGTACTGCCATTCAGATGCAAACTAGAGGCTTGTTAGCGTCATTTAGTTATTCATTTCTGGCACAAGGAGTTGTCAGTGTCAGTTAATTAGGCAAATGAGACTTGCAATGTTCTTAACACATCCACATTTCCATGAACTACATCTGCCATGAACATTAATTTTGATGACTAGTGTAATAAATTAGTAATAGCCTATATTCTTAAGGGTATATTTAGACCTGTAGTCTTAAGTCAGGCCTACCCTAACATATATAGGTTAAACCGTAGTTTACGTTGTTTAATTATTTGGCCAAAAAGTGACGTTGTTAATTATTTGCATGTGTATAAATGATATACAAGTAATTTCTGGTGTCACGACAACTGGTTCACAGACAACTGGTTCAACGACAACTGGTTCACGGACAACTGGTTCACGACAACTGGTTCACGACAGCTGGTTCACCGACAATTCGTTCACCGACAACTGGTTCACGACCAAATATTCACGGCCATTTTTTTAGGTTCCACGACAACTGGTTCACCGACAACTGGTTCAACGACAACTGGTTCACGGACAATTCGTTCACCGACAGCTGGTTCACGGCAAATGTTACACGACAATATTACTGGAGCTGGATTGATGAAAATATTCTTGCTCAAACTGGAGCTGGATTGATGAAAATATTCATGCTTAAACTGGAGCTGAATTGGTGAAAATGTTCTTGTTTAAATTGGAACTGGATTGATAAAAACGCCGGTGAAATGGAAGCTGGATAATGGTATTTTTATATCTGAAGTAGAGGCTGGATTAATGAATAGAATGCTTGATAAATGGAAGCTGGATGGATGATTATCGTTCATGTATTTCAACATGCATCCAGCTTTCATTTCTCAAGCCCTTTATAATTAATCCGGCTTCCATTTCTCAAAAGTTATTTTTGTCAATCCAGCTTCTATTTTAGACATATAAAACCTTCATCCAGCTTCTATTTAAAATCGATAGATCCGTCATTTAGCTTCCATTTCTCAAGCGTTTTATAATTCATACAGCTTCTGTTTAAGACAAAAAACCTTCATCCAGCTTCCATTTTACATCGATAAAACCGTGATCCAGCTTCCATTTCTGATCGATAAAACCGTCATCCACCTTCCGTTTCTTAAGCGTTTCATCATTCATCCAGCTTCTGTTTTAAAGATATAAAAAAGTTCATCCTGCTTCCATTTAAGATATGCAGACATCTTAATCCAGCTTCCATTTCTTAAGCGTATTATTGTCAACCCAGCTTCTATTTCACTAACACAGAATTTTCATCCAGCTTCCATTTCAGGAATAAAGACAACTTAATACAGCTTCCATTTCTTAAACGTGTTATTGTCAGCCCAGCTTCCATTTAGGTAATGGCAGCTGAATGAAGGTATTTTTGGATCCTAAGTAGAAGCTGGATTGTAGAAAAAACTCTAAAAAATAGAAGCTAGATTTATAAAAAAGAATCATAGAGAAGTGGAAGCTGGATGAAGGTGTTTTTAAAATAAAAAACAGAAGCTGGATTGGCGAAAGAAGGTTTAAGAAGCTGGATTTATGAAAAGAACAATAGAGAAATTGAAGCTCGATGAAGGTATTTTAGATCAGAAATGGAAGCTTGATTTATTAAAACAACCATACAGAAATGAAAGCTGGATGAAGGTTCTATGTAGGTGAAATAGAAGCGGGAATGATGAAAACCCGAATGAGAAATAGAAGCTGAATAAAGGTAATTATAGATCTGAAATAGGAGCTGGAATGAGGAAAAATGCCAAAAAGATGGAAGCTGGATTAAGTTGTCTGTATATCTTAAATGGAAGCTGGATGAAGATTTTTATATGTCTAAAATAGAAGCTGGATGAATGATGAAACTCTTAAGAAACGGAAGCTGGATGAAGGTTTTTTATATGTGAAACAGAAGCTGGATGAATACTGAAATGCTTAAGAAACGGAAGCAGGATCACGTTTTTATCGATCTGAAATCGAAGCGGGATGAAAGTTTTTATATGTCTAAAATAAAAGCTGGATGAATAATGAAACGCTTGAGAAACGGACGCTCGATAACGGTTTATCGATCTGAAATAGAAGCGGGATGAAATTATTTCATATGCTTGAAATGGAAGCTGGATGAAATATAAAACGCTTAAGAAATGGAAGCTGGATCACGTTTCTATCCATATGAAATAAATCCAGCTTCGAGTTAATCATGAACATTTTCATCTAACACATCCAACATAAATACATGTATTTAAGATTTTCATCATCCAGTAACAATTTAATTAGGAAGATTTTCATCAATCCAGCTCCAGTTTAAGCAAGAATATTTTCATCAATCCAGCTTCTAGTTAATCATGAACATTTTCATCTACCCAGCTTCAATTTCATTAAGAAGATTTTCATCATCCTGCTCCCATATTATTACGAATATTTTCATCAATCCAGCTACTGTTTAATTCAGAACATTTTCTTCAATCCAGCTACAGTTTAATTAAGGAGATTTTCATCATTCTGCTCCCATATTATTAACCCTCGGGCTACCAAGCTTTTTTTGTAACACTGACTACCAAGGGGGGGGGGGTGGTTACCACCCCCCTGGATTTTGGGTTTGGTTTGAGATAGCCTATCATAACTTGTAATACACCAATGGATTCAGCATTCATTTCTGCACAAAATGGTATATTTAGGTTTAAAATATATGAAAGCACCCCGAAGTTATGAATTTTTTACCGTAGGCACCCGTCGATTCCACAAAATGTATACTTTCGCATAAGCAAATTATTAGATTCTGTGTTTTTAACATAATTTATTTATTTAAAAATAGTTTACATATAATAAAGTCCAATATCTAACTATAAAAACTAGTAATAAGATAGTTTTAATTACAATAAAAAGAAAAAAAACATGTATTAGCTGCTGAAAAACGTTTACGCAGACTTATCGGTTTGCGTTGTAAAAAAAACCCCAACATTTTCACACATTTAAATTTATTTTGAGCACTTCCGGTCATCAAATATCAAATAATTAGTATCAAAAATAGCCCTAAGTGCCCTCTATAGAATGACATAATTTATTTCCCTTAAAATAAAGTATGAATAATTTTTAATAGGAAAAACATGAAAATTTTATGAAAATAAAACACCTTTTTATATATTTTAATTTATTTTGAGCACTTCCAGTTGTCAAAAGACAACTCCGTGACCACAAAAATGTAGCCCCACATTCCCTCTACAGAATGGTGTAATTTGTGTCTCTTCATGTCAAAGGACGGATAAGATATAGCCGATAATCTAAGGGGGGGTGGTATCCACCCCCCCTGGTGCCTCGGGTATATCGCGCACTGTTCCAAAAAACCGTTAAAAAGGGGTGGGGTACTCGTTTTAGTACGTCTATTTCCCGCTAAAAAGCGGCCAGTTGCCCCTAAAACCCTTCGCGGCGACGCCCCCGTTCATTTTAGGGTGAAACACTCGTTTTTGAGACATTTGCTCACAGAATAGATTTGTATGGCAGCATCGAAAAAAATAGATCTCAGTTCTCGGCTTTATAATAGCTACCTTTAGTCCTAAAAGTAACCAAATAAATATAACGAGTGACTAAGGATTTAGTTTCATTATTTAAATTTGTCCACATGTGAAAGTATAAGTGGAATTTAGTTATTAGAAACTAGTAACATTGCACAGAGCCGCATTGCACAGTGTGGACTGCGCATTAATACATCGATTGTGGAAAAACCCCGAACAAACGGTTGTCACCACGCAAGGGCCTAATAAAAGTTGTAGATTTCCCACACAGAGGACTAAAAATGCAAAATCTAGCCTAGGCTAATCGAGCATATGATAAGCATAAACCTTAATTTTTTTTAGACTATCAATCAGCAACTTTAAATTGAGCAAAACTTAGCGATTAATATGGTTCTATACAAGCAGCTTCAATAGCGGCCTTAATATCAGCTTGCACATATCTGCACTTTAGCTCATTGTTCGAGATGCCGCCCTTTGAGTGGGAAATCGTGGGTTCGAAACCCATGCGACTAATCAAATTTTTTCTTAATTTTTTTCAGATATACTTTTAACTTACTTATGTCACTGAATCTTGTGTACTAGGCCAACTAAGAGTTAGATAGGCCTAAGTGTAAAATATAAGCTTAGACCCTACAATTATGGTAAAACTGTCGCGCAAGTCTGGAGACACAATTATAACACTAGTCTCCTTTGAAATGACTCCAGCGTTCAGTGAGGGTATTACTCTGATTTTTAATACGCATTTACCGTGCGTGCCATTTAGCTAATAATTTTTATGATAACGGAGAGGTGGGTAAATTGACATTGAACAAAACTTAGCGATTATTATGCTTCTCTTCAAGCAGCTTCAATAGCGGCTTTAGTTTTAGCTTACACGCACGTGCACTTTAGCTCATTGGTCGAGATGCCGCCCTTTGAGTGGAAGTTGTGGGTTCGAAACCCATGCCAACAATAATTTTTTTAATATTTTCATATATACTTTTAACTTATGTCACTCAATTTTGTGAACTTGTAACTGAAATTAATTTTAACTGCAAACACATTAATTTGAATGCAGGTAGCTTTCATTCACAGCATCTGACACGTTAATGAGCCGTACATAGCATAGGACGAACGCATAGGCCTACATAAGCAAAGAAGATTGTGACAGGAACAATTTACCGATATGCATGACTAAAATGTGACTTAAGAAAGGATCCACACATTAAGTTCATCTCACCGGATTTTTACCTGTCTTCTCTAGCAGCTGGCCTAGTGCACCGGTCTTTTGCTAGGAACTGAAAACTGTCCTTTAGCCAATCTGACGCTTTGAATCTTGACCGGGAACTGGTTTTCTCTTTGCAGATTCTGTTCAGACTAATAATTATTATTGCCCGTGATCAAGATGGGTCTTTACCTTGCCTCAGTAAAACCTTTGACCTGTCTCCAATACATCTTGTGATATGCCTTTCTCTTGTGAACAATGCTGCATGCGATTCCTGACACAACTCGGAATTATTGGGGCTTCAGCATAATTATAATAAGCCTAATTCTAATATTTAGTTTCTGCGTGCGCCTGATGCACGGTCATTTTTAAGTGCAGCAAGGTTAAAAACCTGGCATTGTAATTAGGTGCATGAATATTTAAGTTTAAACGAAATTGCCATTTAACATGAAATGGTAGAAATGTTTTTTATCATGTAACTCTAATATGGTTTCTAGCCGGCTTACTTGCTTTTTAGCGATGAAGATGGTTGCAACTCCATTTAGGCCTAATTGAGAATTGACCCTATTGATTTTCTTTCATAATATTTGCCATGCAAATTTATTTATTTCGAAAAAAGTTAGGTTAAATTAAGTGTATCAAAAATACTTTGAAGGATAGTCTAATGCAATTAATTAGAGACCGAAAACCATAGTTGGCTAATAACCGCTAACTGAATTAATTCCATACTTTTTTATTATCTTGTCGCCTACTCCAGCTCTGACTATGTCAGGCGCTTAACTGTTCTTAATATGAAAATTAGTCATTATTGCCAGAGGGTAGCTAAATATACATGATTGACACAGTATCGGGTTGAATAAATGATGGCCAATAATTGTAACAATATGATTTTTCGGCCTTATTACAGTTGTCAGATGCGGCGATATTGCGCTATACAATTTATATTGCATTGAACGGTTGTGCGGAAGCCTTGATCTTGCTGGGACGAAGATGCCGGAAGTACTTCCTTTCTATAATGGCGGATGACATGGGCGGTTATCAATTTCGGGAAAATTCTGATAAATCAACTTAATCAAGTAGGTAATTTTATTCGTAAATTCACAGGACATATTCCCATATTTTGTGGTATGGCGAATTAATATGGGCACGGAAATTGTCTTTTATGTATGAACTTATGGTGGTTTACAAGCGTGCGTGCGTTATGTTGCCTAAATGGAAGACTGCATGCTTCGGGGTCGGGTTAATGGTATGTTCGACATCTTCGGCCGAACAGAGGCCCACACTTTAGGGGCTCCGCACTTGCAATAGGAATATATTTTCATCATTGTTCATTATAATTTTAAAAATCTCTGAACAACAAATTGCCAAATTTTCGAATACTTGTGCTTTAACATAGGCTACAACTTTTGCGCATGTGTGAAGCTCTTATTGCAGTTTCCATAACCAGACAAAGTCAGAAGACGGGGTGAAAAAGCTCACATAATTAGGATGGAGCTTGAGCCAGGGTATAACTACTGGGCGTAAGCGCGAAAATATGTTAGTTTCCAATCAGTGGCGGCTGTACAGCATGGAAAATCAATGCCCTGGTAAAAACCATTTGACCTAGTCGTTATTTAGCCGCAAGACTGTCAGAAATTTTCCCTCCCAAGAATTTATTTGGGGCATATAATATAGTTAATGCAGTGTTTGCTTCTGCGAGTGCACTGTCTTTGCTCTGGTTAGAAGAAAATGTCTGACCATGAATCATTTTAAAATTCCTAATCCGTGAAAGATGCATAGGCCTGCTTTTAAACTAGACTGGAATGTTAAAAGGCCTGCTGATATTGTAAAAACAAAAGTAACAATAATATACGTATTGTCTTTGAATACAAAACTTTTTTGGTGTCATTTTGTTGTGCTTCTGTCAGGTTGTGGCACCCACAGCTTTATTGAACAAGGCCCCCACATTTCTTAATCAGTACCTGATGCTATATTATTTTGTTTTATAGGTTTTTAATGATTTCCAAACATTCATTGAATTTTTGTGCTTTTCATGTGTTTTCAGTGATATTCTGGGTTGAATTTCCTGGAAACTATGAACATTTTCAACGGAGTTTGTTTTACGGTTCTACGATATCGTTGACTTTGTCCTTGGTGGAAACGGACAAATCAGTCTGTGCTTTATCCTGTCAAATTCTTCCGCCATTTGAGTTAGTGAGTCACTAGTTGCACATGATTACGGTATATGAGTAGCAAATTGTCTAATCAGTTAAATTAAATTGTGGAAATAAAAACTACCAGTTTTAGTCAAAGTATATGTAGAATTTGTTTAGTCAGGCACGTTGTCATTAATTCGTTAAGGTGGGTGTTGAACTGGTCAAAGCTGGTACAAATTTCTCCAGCTTTGTCAGCCTTGGCATACGGGGCAAGTGCCCAATTCTCTCCCTCACCGTCTCATCTACCCACCAACAGTGTACGCATTTATCAGACTTGGCAAGGGCTTTGGAATGAATAGAAATCTGGAACAAGTTATTTTTTGGCTGTGTAAAGGCTTGAGCCCTAACCTAATATTCGACAGTCCAGTGTGCTTACTACTGCATTAAAAGTATCTACATTATTATTATTAATATTATTAATTTAATTAAATTAATTACTTTTGATTGACAGTTTACTCGTTTCATCTAAGTTGACCAGGGGTTTTGCGGGAACTGAAATCTTGAACAAGTTCTTTGGCTTTGTTTGGATTTTAGCCCTGACCTATTAAGGTCTGATGTGCTAACCATTGAAATTTGGAGCATAGTATTTTATTTAAAAAAATTATTATTGTTATTGCTTTTCCAAGAGATTTTAATGATTGCTGAGGAAAAATTATTTTTGGACTTAATATTCGAATCTCCGTGAAATAAGGCCTCGTCCCAGGTTTAGCATCCATTGTTATTGTTACTGAGCTAATATTATTATTTTTACCCGAGGTACCTAGGATCTCTCAGATTTAAAAAAATTATGCTTGTAGCTGTTTTTGTGTGTTTTATTATTATTTTGATTACTATTATTGTTGCTATTGTTGTCATTGTTGCTGTTGTTATTATTTGTGATTCTTTGTAGCACTTGGCAGAATCTTTTATAAAGATTTGTGGCTTGTGTGTACCGCTATTTAATTTGACTATAAAGAGTACACTGACCGTATACTATTTAAGAGACGACTGATCATTTACCCTTGTATGCAGACTTTGCATAGGCTGAGAAATGATATTTGCTGACATTTATTACCCATAATCCCATAATTGCTGCACTGATGAAGTGCTCTTCTATTTATAAATATTGTTGTTTGTGGAGGACTGGAGGTCACAATGTTGTGTTGTGTTGGTGGTCGTGGTGCCGGTTGTATTGCTGTTAGTCTCATTATTAGATGCAACGTAGCTGGTGGTGGTGTTATTGTTGTTATTAATATTATATTACCAAGAACTGATATTGTTAGTTATTTTTATCACGTTTTACCAATTTCTGCTGGGTTTAAGGGAGGGCTGGCTTAATGGATTGCTGTTCTAGCCTTCAATTGCTTGTACTAAATTATTAGTACTGTTGTTGGTGGCTCTGGGGGTGGTGACAGAGTCAGTTTTCGTTTTCTGACTACTAAAGTATGTTGTTTTTTGTTCGGTTTCGCTACATATGAAAGAAACGATTAATCTAAAAAATTCTATTAAAACATTTCATTCAACTGATTTAGCTTGCAATCTAGTGTTTTGTATGTTCTGGGAATTAATTGAATGAAATCATTTTGTTTTTAGGACTCGATGCAGATTTTTAAAAATCTGGAATTTTAGAAGGGTGACAGCACCTGTCAAACGGTCAAACATGCCACAGCAACTGTTGCATTATGGACATGCGTCGTAGGTATTTCATATTTATCGCTTATTATTGGTATTGACATCAACATTTATTTTTGTGCATTTATTCAGTTTCGCTATTCATAGATGCATTATAACAGTTAGTTGCATTTGTCTAGCACAGCAAGCAACATGTATGCATGTATAGTTCCTGTCACTGCAGTGCTTTACTAATCTATAATTGCACTTGCAATGAATTCTTTAAACTATTTGTGCAATGCTAAGTAACGTGCATGAACGTGCTTATAGAGATTGTATTGTATCTGGCCATTTATAAAGCACTTTTCCCAGCAAGAGCCTTTCAGACGCGCTCCGAGTGTGTGCAACCGTGAGAAAAAAGGCAGGTTTTGGGATGAGAAAAGGACGATGAGAGCTCACCAGATACAATGATGAAAAGAACTGAAGGGGGGAGGAGTCACTATTGATATTCATTATTGCCATGGCATTGCATAGGGTCTGCGATATGACTAACTGAAAATAGTTGTGTTTGTAGAAGTCGATATGTTGTACGAACTCTGGCAATTGAGAATGCTGTACAAGTTGATGGCCATAACTATGTGTGGTTACATCTTCGAAAGCATCGTTAGTATCTCATTTTTATCAAAACATTGTTGGTATAGCCTTCATTAATGTTATGCATTTATGAAGCGCCATTGTTGTATGACCAAGTATCAATTGATGACACTGAGCGACTGGTAAGCAAGACCTGTGTAAAGTTTCTGCATGGCAACCATATCCGGGATGTCTCAAACATGTATTGTAATTTTGTGTCTCTAGTTCTACAGGGCAAGTGTTACAGGGATAGTTTCCTTAATTAACCATGTGCAACCTAAAAAATATATCCTTATGCTTTGGTTTCATTGAGCAATAGTATATAATTATCAAAATATTCATGTTTTCTTCACATAAATTATTTCATATATTGTTTTGCTATTAATCTTTTGTGACACAATAAGCTTCTAAAAGAGCAGTTTCTGAAGTTTGCACTAGCCAAACAATGGTAAGTTTTAGAGGCCTCTATTGCAGATGATGTGTAGTACTGTAGAGTTACCTACAAAATTTGTCTGTTCTTTTATTATCAACTGGTATCATAAGCGCCATTTTTTTTTCTTATGGCACCACTTTATTATATCTTTTGCTTTACTATAGATACTAAGCTTGTATAGCATGACATGTGGTGTCGATATCCAACGCGCAAAATTTTGTATTCTTTTCTAGAAACTTCTATCTGACCAGTCATCAAGTGGTGTTGACAAGCCTTTATGATGTCGGCTTCCTTCAATTACGACAGACAGTCTAGGTTGAGGTAAAATGTCAGTGAAATCTTTTCCGTGAGGAGGCTTGAAAAAATGCTAAATAGGGACAAAGGCAGCTCTCTATTGATGTGAAGGTGATATGACGCCCGATGTTCCGAAAGGAATCAAAGAAACTTATATATTGTGGGGCGCGGTGGTCTAGTGGCGGCGTCGTTGCCTTGGAGCCGGAAGGTCCGAGGTTCGAATCCACCTCGCCGCGTAAGGACCTTGGGCAAGTCCTTCACTCACAATTGCTCAGCGCTTCGGCGTGAAACTCCGATGCAGTGTCCGCTCTGCATTGGGAGCGCCTCTGAGTAGAGAGCTTGAAGGGGCGCTATAACAAGTGCACATACAAACATACAAACAATATATATATATATATATGAGTGATAATCTACTCTCATTTGCAGAGACTAAGAAATGCTGATGCTAATGCTAACATTTCGTATTCATAACTATATCATTGATGGTGCTCTTCTACTTCTATAATGTTGATGAATGGGTTTGTGGTCATGGTGTTATTGGATCTATTGAAGGCGTTGTTGCTCTTGCTGCAATCAGGGTTATTATTATTGTTATTATTATTATTAATATATTTATTGTTATGGCAATCGGGCATTGCGATTGGCGAAAGAACCCGAGAAAGCCACAGCATGGAAGTGCTGTATAAGTACTGATAATCTCTGGAAAATAATGTAGTTTCTCTCAAATCGTCTGTCGCCTTTGTTAAGTAACGACCTATATATGTTATGAGAGTAATTATTATTATTAGTAGTAGTATTATAATTATTATTTACCCAAGGTGCCTGCGATACCTTGGGGTGTAAAAACTATGCTAGGAGCTGTTGTTGAATGTCAGGAAATTCAGGTCTCATACTCTGCAATGTTAACTGAAAATACTGCTGCTATTACTGCTGCTACAACTAGCAATACTTTTATAGCTAATTATTGCAATCATTTCTTACCCATGATCATGTGCTCTAATGCTCTTAAATAGCTGTTATTATTGTTGTTTTTTTGTAGGTGGTGGTGGCACAGACAATTCCTGCTGTCTTGCTACTAAAGCAGATTCCTTTTCCGCATGCTAGAGGAGCGTTGCATCTAGAAAAATGGTATTTAAGAAATTATTTAATGTATATTAACGTTGATTTTATTGTAATAATATCTATCTCTAGCTGTCTATCTTTATTCACGAGCGCTAAGAGCCTCAGTTTATTCGCGAGGGTTTAGGGCCTCAGGTTATTAACGAGGGTTAAAGGCATTAGTTTATCCACGAGGGTTAAGGGCACTAGTTTATTCACGAGCAATAAGAACCTCATTTTATTCACGAGGGTTAAGGGCCTCAGGTTATTAACGAGGGTTAAGGACATCAGTTTATTCACGAGAGCGAAGGGCACTAGTTTATTCACGAGCGCGAAGGGCACTAGTTTATTCACGAGGGTTAAGGGCATCAATTTATTCACGAGGGTAAAGGGCCTCAGTTTATTCACGAGCACTTAGGGCATCAGTTTATTCACGAGCGTTAGGAGCCTCAGTTTATTCACGAGGGTTAAGGGCCTCAGGTTATTAAACGAGGGTTTAGGGCCTCAGTTTATTCACGAGGGTTAAGGGCATCAGTTTTTTTAATGAGCGCTAAGGGCATCAGTTCACGAGGGTAAAGGGCATCAGTTTATTCACGAGCGTGAAGGGCACTAGTTTATTCACGAGGATTAAGGGCCTCAGCTTATACAAGAGGGTTAAGGTCATCAGTTTATTCACGATGGTAAAGGGCCTCAGTTTATTCACGAGCACTTAGGGCCTCAGTTTATTCACAAGCGTTAAGAGCCTCAGTTTATTCACGAGGGTTAAGGGCCTCAGGTTATTAACGAGGGTTTAGGGCCTCAGTTTATTCACGAGGGTTAAAGGCATCAGTTTTTTTACGAGCGCTAAGGGCATCAGTTCACGAGGGTAAAGGGCACTAGTTTATTCACGAGGATTAAGGGCCTCAGCTTATTCAAGAGGGATAAGGTCATCAGTTTATTCACGAGGGTTAAGGGCCTCAGTTTATTCACGAGCAAGAAGGACACTAGTTTATTCACGAGGGTAAAGGCCATCAGTTTATTCACGAGGGTTAAGGGCCTCAGTTTATTGACGAGCGAGAAGGGCACTAGTTTATTCACGAGCGTTAAGAGCATCAGTTTATTCACGAGGGTTAAGGGCGCTAGTTTATTAACGAGCGCTAAAAGGATCAGTTTGTTGACGAGCGAGAAGGGCACTAGTTTATTCACGAGGGTTAAGGGCCTCAGGTTATTAACGAGGGTTTAGGGCCTCAGTTTATTCAAGAGGGTTAAAGGCATCAGTTTTTTAAGGAGCGCTAAGGGCATCAGTTTATTCACGAGGATTAAGGGCCTCAGCTTATTCAAGAGGGTTAAGGTCATCAGTTTATTCACGAGGGTTAAGGGCATCAGTTTATTGACGAGCGAGAAGGGCACTAGTTTATTGACGAGGATTAAGGGCCTCAGTTTATTCAGAAGGGTTAAGGTCAACAGTTTATTCACGAGGGTTATGGGCCTCAGTTTATTGACGAGCAAGAAGGGCACTAGTTTATTGACCAGCAAGAAGGGCAGTAGTTTATTCACGAGGGTAAAGGGCATCAGTTTATACACAAGGGTTAAGGGCCTCAGTTTATTGATGTGTGAGAAGGGCACTAGTTTATTCACGAGGGATAAGGGCATCAGTTTATTCACGAGCGTTAAGAGCCTCAGTTTATTCACGAGGGTTAAGGGCGCTAGTTTATAAACGAGCACTCAGAGGATCAGTTTATTGACGAGCGAGAAGGAAACTAGTTTATTCACGAGGGTTAAGGGCATCAGTTTATTCACGAGCGCTGAGGGCATCAGTTTATTCACGAGTGCGAAGGACACTAGTTTATTCACGAGCCCCAGGGGCACTATTTTATTCACGAGGGTTAAGGGCATCCGTTTATTGACGAGCGCGAAGGGCACTAGTTTATTCACGAGGGTTAAGGGCATCAGTTAATTCACGAGCGTTAAGAGCCTCAGTTTATTCACGAGCAAGAAGGGCACTAGTTTATTCACGAGCGCTAAGGGGATCAGTTTATTCACGAGGGTTAAGGGTACTAGTATATTCACGAGCGCTAAGGGCCTGTTTGTCTCTTTCTCTATCTCTCCCTCTCGTCCCTTCCTCCCTCTCTCTCTCTCTTCC
>OX243822.1:30235478-30246307 GCA_945859605.1 Lumbricus rubellus | reverse complement strand
ATCTTTCGGTGTTGGATTAATTTAAATGACATCTATCGGGAACCACCGAGATAAAATAAAAGTTATTTCCGCTTTATAATCTTCAATATAATTTGGCAATATTGACTGGTAGTGGATTCCGGTGTTTAACGACATATTTTAACCACTCGCATCACAAACGATGCCTTCCCTCCTTTCCATGGCTTTAGACTGGCACTAAAAGATGGCGACATAAACATACCCAGTTGGTGCAAGATCAATTGCACCCAGTAATCAATCGACACAGCATCGCTAATATAGACCACTGTGTCTTGGTGCCAGTCACATGCGTTGGTAAAGAAAAGCCACTTACAAACGATTAAGGAAAGATATTAGAGTCGTAGACTAAGATATGACGGCTCCTATCCCCGCTGTATATTTGGTCTGGGTGGTGGCCAAAGCATACAAACCGTGGCGCTACGTTGTGATGGGGTTGGTGGCTCTTAGCAACCACCCTAGTAACCATAGACGCCATGGGCAAAATAGATAAATATATACGACAACGATTGGACAATTGCAGCCTCCGTAAACTAACATTACTATTTAAACTGCACGTTAAATATGATTAGTAATAATAACTTTTATTTACTAATGTATTTTATTAGACGTTTTATGTTTAAAACGTGCGACTCTTACAGGCATCTGGACAATGTAATTTCGTTCTATTTATAGCACTAAAAAACCCATCGCAAGGTATGTGAGGCGAACATTCAGGTACATTCAGATACATTATGTGGCGCATCTTAGTCTACGACTCTAATATCTTTGGATTAAGCCTAATACGTCGACTATTATGCATGTGGACGACTTCCGGACGATGCACACTAGTCGAAACCTCGAAATATCCAAAGCCTCGCACGCGATTAACCTAATCAGTCACGTCAGAAGAGAAGACGGAACTATAACCTAGAAATCGACCAAGATGATGTGACCAGCCCAGTCCCAGAAATTACAGCGTTCATTTCCTTATTTTATCTGGACCAGACATAAGGTCCTGGTCGATGTCAACGACTAAGTGCCACAGTAAAGTGTAGCTAATCTGTCGTTCACTCGTAGACACCTTCAAAGTCTTGCTCTCTTAGGTTATAAGAATAAGTTTCAACATATTCATTTATTCACAAATAAATCAAAATCAAAATCAGAAAATGAATGTATATTTAAATATATGAATGTTTATGCATGTATGTTAAATAGTGACACTAAATAATGACAAATGCGTCAAAGAGGACCTACAGCAACCACCTTATGAACACTGTCGCCATGAAAATACAAATTCCAGAAGAAGAACAATGAAAAGAAAAAAGATAGGCAATAAAAATTATAGACAGAAACTGCGGAACATTTAAACAACAGTGAACTGAAATACATTGATACTGTAACTTTAAAGACGTCAACAGCCTTTGTTGCTATAAGATGTCGTTAAACTGTTGAATAATGATAATAAATTCATTTATTCATCCAGGAATATTGCTGATTCAGAAAATTACTCTTATGGTTCTGTCGCGCATAAAACAATACGTTACATTTGGTGATGTAAGGAAGGATTTTAATAGAATGCCAGGGTGTGAGTGTGGCTCTGGAGGAAGGAAACGGGGGTCAGTCACAGAGAAGGCGATCGATTCTTCATGCTTGCAGTACGAGCAAAAAGAACTAAGAGGACTTCCTTTTCTGCAATGTAATCAGTCATTTCAATAGCGCCTTTCACAGACAGTTGCGTTCACAGTGCGATAACCCCGAGACAACTTTAAAAAATAGATAACGACAAACAGAAAGAGAGGTACCTAGCTGAGTGAAGGGACAGGTTTCTCGGACGGGTATCCCATTAGAAGCGTCCAATGTCACTAATGTCACTAATGTTACTAATGTTATTTTAATGTCGTGCTGCTAGTAAGTTATATAGCGCCGCTCGAACAATTGTCATTCAGTAGCGCACCGTGTGCGATAAACTAACTAGTCGTAAGAAGAATGAGAGATGTGGAGAATGACCAAAGAAGGAGAGTCCCACGCATAGTGGCAGGTAGGACATTATTCCTAACAGATACCCAAAGATGGTAAAAGATCGAGTTTGAGAGCAATTGGTCTTCGCTTGCGGATCAAACGACTCAACGAGAACGGAGAGGTCGATGAGAAGATGTGTAAGAAAGAGGAGAACGAAAGAGATCCCAGAGATATTTCGGTGCAAGACACAGGTTTGACTTGAGGGCCAAAACAAGGACTTTATAATTATTGTAGGCGGGTAGAGAGATGAAGCCAGTGTAGTTGGCTGACCATTAACTATCATCGTTTATTGAGAGTTTCAATTAAGGAAGCCGAGCAGTAAAATACGGTACGCAGCTCTATAGATGGTTCTAAACGGGCGAAAGTGCAAAGTGCAAATAAAACACCTTTAATTGATTTTCAATCGGTCTTATAACTACCTCATTCGCGAAATAATTGCACTGTTACTGCATGCAGTGCAAATAATTATTGTAATTGTAGGCTAACCAATGAAAAGTGAAATAAAATACCTTTAATTGATATTAAATCGGTCCTATAACTACCTTATTCGCGAAATAAATGCACTGTTACTGCATGCAGTGCAAAAAATTATTGTAATTGTAGGCTAACCATAAACGTTGATGTATGAGAGTATAATAAGTCAAGCAGCAGCAGCAGCAGCAGCAGCAGCAGCAGCAGCAGCAGCACTAGTAGTAGCAGCAGTAGTAGCAGCAGTAGTAGCAGCAGTAGTAGCAGCAGTAGTAGCAGCAGTAGTAGTAGTAGTAGCAGCAGCAGCAGCAGCAGCAGCAGTAGCAGCAGCAGCAGCAGTAGTAGCAGCAGCAGCAGCAGCAGCAGCAGGACTAAGGGTAGATCAAATGGGAGATAGATGGGTTTTGTGAAAATCAATGAGTAAACAATTATGAAAGAGACAAAATGCGTGGACAATGATAACAAGGTTGCCATGGTAGAAAGAGAGTCTGATCTGCGAATGACACTGAGACAACGGAGGCGGAATTAAGAGAAGCGTGTAAGGTTGCTTAATATCGTGTTCACAAAAGTTATTGATCTGTCTAGAGTGATTCCAGGGGTTGAAAATATAAATTGAGGAAAGGTTTCCCAAATAAAAATTTGAGAAGTTGCTGGAGAGTGTAACGCGCCAGTTCAATTGACTTTGAGATCAGTAAAGATGGTGACGTGCACGTTTTGAACAAAGGAGATGTAATATAATAAAAAAAATTATAAATTAATTTCTTTAGTTGTGGACTGCCTTTGATGTCATAAGCTGTAAGTGGTTGAGAGTATTTAGGCCTTTTTAGGGTGATTAAAAACCTAGAATATAGTAACATTCACACACTGATAGCATAGTGCTTTTTAACTAATTAGAAGACCATTCATAGAATATTGTTATTCTAAACTTAATATAATCTTCAATTGCTCATAAAGGAGGTGTGTAACAGCTGAAATAGTTGCCGTATAAGCACGCTTTCGAATTTCCATTTATTTTTTATTCGAGACAAAATATGGTTTGTAAATAAATTCTGCAGACCTAAAGTTATGGAAATTTATTGCATGAATAGAACAATACATGTTTTTGCTCGTATCTCTTTAACTAAATCTTTAATGTTTTCGTTTAGTCATTAGAAGTATTTAAATGAGGAATCTCAAAGGTTGCTAGTCAGACCACATTCGGCAATTAAAAAAGACACTTGCAAAAGCGTATTGCTAAAAGAACAGAACGTGGTGCACAGATCTGCTATTGAGGGTCTCTGCTCAACCAATGAGAAATCACGGCGGTGCATCATCGAAGTAATTTCAAACAGATCAACATGCTGACCGTTAACGCAGAACAAAGATTCCCGTAGTCAGCCACACCTGAGATATGGCATCAGCTCATGGAATTATTGTTCGACACCATTAAAAGATTTATTCTAAGCAGTCATTAGAAGAACAAAGTTGAATGTTTATAAGTACATTTTGTGCTATGAACCATAGACTTGGGGGAACCAATGCCGGGTCCACTGATCAACTGTAATAATAATTATACCATAAACAATGTTGAGCTGCAAGAACAACCAAACAAATAACGTTTCGACAGTGTCACAGGTGTCGTTAAACCATGCATCCATTCATCAGACCGTTGACTCAACTCTGCCACTATTTGCACTTTGGCAGTGCCAGTTCCAATCTTGGATAGATGAGGAGGACGAGGAGGAGAAGGGGGAGGAGATGGAGGATGATAAGGAGGAGGTGGAGGACGCTACTGATCTGCTGAGTCTTCACTTCTCACACAAATCGTATGTTCACTGTCAAGCCTCATCATTGTCTCCACAGTTCTTATTGACCCAGGTTAACAACAGATCGCTGTTTCTATTGAGCGCTAGTTATAAATACTTTTGTTTAAATCTCTTTAGTTTGATCGCTTGTAGTTTCACTAAGCAGATACACGATACGATGTGCAGTCTCTTGATTCTTTATTAATTTTTTGTAAAAAAGCTCAGCAGCGCTTCATAAAAACAATTCCTAAACATTAATTTCTTCACGCCCAGCGTTAATTAAATCCCGTGTGCTTCTTTGATCGACATCTTAACTCGAACTCTTTTAAAACACTACGTCATACACTTATTTTCGCTCGAATTTAATTTCACAGCCCGTTTCTACCTTTCTCTGCCTCTCTCCCTCTCATTCACGTTCTCATAAGCAGCGGACCGCACTTCTTCGTTATACAATATACATGTAGGCCTATTATAATTAATTATGCAGGACATATATGTCGGCTTAATCCGATGCCGCGAAAATCAATACTACCGCCGCGCGTCACATAGACATTCACACCTTTAAAACCAATTCAGAAGATTAATAAATTTTGTGACAACGACAAATTAAGTTGAATGGGTTGATCTGTATCCATAATCGGTGCGATTATAGGCCTTTAATTAACGGCATCTAGCTGTTGATATAGGCCATAAACCGGTAACATGACATTGTGTACGTACACATGTTATAGCATCACTTCAATGTTCCACTCAGAAGCGCTCCTGACTAACGCGCGGATTCTAAATAAGAGGTTCGTGCCGAAGCGCTGAGCCAATGCGAGTATGTACTTGCCCAAGGTCTCTACGCGGCGGCTTGAGGTGAATTCAAACCTGCAGCCCTCCGGCTGCTAGGCGACGAACTTACCCACTACACCACCGCGCCCCACACGACTGACCGACCACGGCCTAATTTAAAGAATATCATACATATAATTGGCGAATTTGGGTGACACATTCAAAGATGTTGTCCATCCTTTTGGTGCTACCAGACTTAAGGACCTTGCACGCTAACATGGTGTTTTGTTCGCAAAAATACTGATAAAATGAAATACAAACTGATTGACCTCCGCTTTAACCCTTTAATGCCGGAGGGTATCCTATACCATTTACTACTATTTCGACATTAAAGGGTTAAACTATTCTGACATTTATAAGGTTTTCCATGATTATAACGAAACAATTCTTGTCTGATCTCAAAGTATGGCGCTAATAAAATCTTCGGCCTATTTTCTGTGGTTGTAATGACTTTGTTACAACTTTAATTAACGACAATTTAATTGACTCAAAGCATAAAATTGCGTCAAAATTTTCAAAATTGAAGCAACATAAAATGTTTGATGCTACGTAAAAAAGCGGTCTATGGCATCTACGATCAATCTGAAATGTATAATTCTGACTATGCATGTAAGCTTGCATGTGTGTGCATATTTGCATGTATTCGTGTCTGAATATATGTTAGTATTCAGCATGCATGTATGCATGCATGTCGTTTTGCTTTTATGTACATACGTTCGTGATATATGAATGTGTGCATGTATGTTTGTATGTATGTGTGTGTGTTTGTATATGTATGCATGTATTTTGGGGTTATGCACATAAATAACATTACCTTGACGAATTGTCCTTTGAAAAACAGTACTAGAACCCAAATCTTGTAGTGCAAAGGTGCATAAATCTAGCTCTACATTTGCTAAAAGGCTGATACGTAAGCTTTTTCACGTTGGGGTCCGTTCGGACCCCAACAGAAATTTTTTTATTAAAAATTCAAAATAATTTTTTTCCAAAAAGTAGCTACAGTATATCGTGTAGGACATAACTATAGACAAATTCATAAAATGCCGACTCTTAATCTTTTATTGCAAAAACGTTGCACAGCAGTTTATGTGCTTGGGGTCCGAACGGACCCCACTTGGTAGGATGAGGGTTAATATGTCACTCACTGAGGGTTGGTTATCTTCCTCGTATGCGATCCATCGCCTCCGCGATCTTGTTATATGAGTTCGAGGTTTAAATCGGAGAATGTCGCAGTGATGGGAATAAAATCATCAACTAGCTATCCACAAATAAAAAAGGTGTCCGAATTTGAAACCGTTTTCATTCACATCATTCACTTTTAGCGACATTATCTTCTGGTTGACAAGACTGTTTTATCGGCAGTGCGTCTATGTATAGACCTAGTTCCGTCACTGTGCTAGTCGTCATGCTCATAGCGAAAGTACTTCCATCAATTAAATATTTTTTTTAAAATTGCTATTTCCAACAACACATGAAGTTTGACGCTAGTGATTTCAGTTCAACGATATTATGTGGTAGCAATGACCAATGATCATTAATGTGTGTTGCAGATACAAGATAAACAGTTGGCGTATCCTATATAATCTTATATATCGCGTTGGAAAGTAATTTGAAGGTGTTTTACGCAACCATTTCACCACCAATTATATTTATTTCGGAAATGTTAAAATAATTGTATAGCGCATCTTCAAGGTAAGTGACTCAGCAGCGCTTCCAGCCCAACTACAGTTAGATAAGACAGTTCGTAGGTTCTCAAAGAACATAGTGGAGTGACCTCTTGGAACGAAGCGTAGTATACAGGGAGGTTATTCCGGGTTGTAGGACCAGCGACAGAGAATGAGCGATGCTGTCGGATAAACAGTCCGCGAGCGGGGAACCAACAACATAATAGAGAACTGGAAGTCATAAGGTGACGCTTACAAACGATTAGCATGGACCTAATAAGTGGACTATCATGCATTTAAACCAACTATTTCAGGGCGGTGCACGCTAGCCGAAACCTCAAAATATCCAAAGCCTCTAAAAATAGACGTAGTCATCATGGGATTGCTCTGTCAAACGCGTTGAAGACAATCAGCGAAGTCAGAAATGAAGACGGAACTAACATAGAAATCGACAAAGACGATGTGACCAGACCAGTCCCAGAAAATTAGAGCGGCCATTTCCTTGTTTTAACCGGACCAACGACTAAGTTCTACAGTAAAGTGAGCTAATTAATCTTCGCCGACTCTGCCGTTTCCTTATAAACACCTTCACAGTCTTCTTCTTTAGGTGATAAGACCAAGTTTCAACACATTCATTCAACGGTAGCGCACCTTCAGTAAATTACTCAGACTATCTCTTAGCTCTAGCGCGCCCAAAACAACGCGTTAAATTTGGTGATGAATGATCGTGATAAAATGCCAGGGTGTAAACGTGGCTATAAAAGAAGGAAATGGGGGTCAGTCACATGGAAGGCGATCGATTATCACTCGAGTGCCCAAGGTAATTTTTGGTATACACGAAGGCCCAAGGAGGGGGTCCGCGCGGACCCCAGCGTTTTTTGTTAATATCTTGAGAAGGGATTGGAATATCGTTACAGAATTTAGTTCTATGTGATCCCAAATGAATTTGCAATCGATTGATATATCTTATATCACAATAACACCACCAGGTGTAAAATAATAGTGTAGTAATCTCGTGACACATTTTATGCTTGCTTGCGTTATTAAAATTTTACCGAAGGAAGCCTTTACGCCTGTTTGAATATCAGCCGCATATCTTGCGGTACCCTCAGTATATGCTGTGGTTGTGGGCAACAGGGTAGGACATTAAACTCACGAAAAATATACCATTCTATCAATTTCTATGCCCAAATGGTTGGTCTAGGAATACCTAAAAGCATTTCCGCAGATCCATAGCCTTTAAAAAAGTCATCCGGGAAAAAAAGGCCTGGGTCCTGTCGGACCCCCCCCCCCTTTGAGCACTCGAGGGTTAAAAAAGAGAGAACGACATACAGAAAGAAATGTACCTCGCTGAGTGGAGGGAAAGCCCTGGACGGGTATCCCGTTAGGAGCGTCCAGTGGCGCTAATGTGATTTAATTTCGTATAAAAAGTAATTTATATAGCGCCGCTCAAACAATTGTCATTCAGTAGCGCTCCATGTGCGATAAACTAATCAGTCGTAATAAGAACGAGAGATGTGTATAATGACCAAAGAAGGAGAGTCGCACGCATAGTGGAAGGCATGACATTATTCCAAAAAGATACACAAGTGGTCATAGCTTGCGGAACAAAGCGAGTCAGACCTATTCAGAGAACAGATAGGTCGATGAGAAGATGCAGAAAAAGAAGTATGAGACATTTCTGTGCAAGACCCAGTTTGGGCTTCATGACCAAAGCAAAGATTTTATGTTGAAGCCGGGTAGAGAGGAGGAAGTCAGTGTATTTGACAGACCATAAACTGTGGTATAATTAGAGTCTTATGCAAGGCGAGCAAGAAAACATTGAACTCAGCTAGATAGATGGTTTTGAACCGTTAAATTAAAAAAATATTATGTGCGACTAAACACCTTCAATTGGATTTAAATCGACCTTATAACACTTTTCTTTCCCAGTCTAAATAATGCATTTAAAACGATGATTTTAAGTAAAATTATTGTAGGCTGACCATTAATAACCGTCTATGCAATAAGAGCAAATTATAAGCTTATGCTATAAATAATATTATACGAATGCAAGCAGTGAGTCGAGCAGCAGGATTAACCCTTTAATGCCGAGATGGTAGTAAACGGTATAGGAAATCCTATACCCTCCGGCATTAAAGGGTTAAAGGATAGGTTGAATAGATGGTAGATGGACCTTGTGAAGACCAATGAGCAAAACAATTTTCAAAGAGACACATGCGTTGGTAATCATCGATGTCATGGCAGAAAGAAAGGCTGATCTGCGGATGAGGAAATAAGAGGAGCGTGTATAATGGTTGCTTATAATCACGTTCACATAAGTTATTGATCTGTCTGAAGTGATTCCAAGGTCGCGCCCATGGTTTGAAAATATGATTTGAGGAAAGGCTTTCGCAAAGTCAATCTTTAGACGTTGCTGGAGAGTGCCAAGCTAGATCAGTTGACTTTTGAATCCGACTTATAAAAAAGTTAGTCCACGTTTTGAACGAAGGAGCTGTGATATTAAAAAAATGATAAAGTAATTTCTGTAATAGTGAACTGACTTTCTTGTGATAAGCGGTTGTTCAGGTTATTTAGATTTTATAATGTTTATAAACATAGTATTTAATAACGTCCACACGATGATAATGATTGCGCTCAGTGTTAGTGGAGATGATCACTCTGTAAACTCATGATTCTGAAATTTATATGAAACTCAATAGCCTCAATAAAAGAGGTGTGCAACAACTGCTGCAATAGTTGCCGCATAAATTGCCGCTTTAAATTAACACGCTTTCAAAAAAAATTCCAGACAAAGGAAGGTTTGTAACAAAATTATGCAGATATAAAGTAATGGAAATTTTTGGCATAAATAGCCTAGTCTAATATGATTGTGTTTATTTAGTTCGTAACTTTTTAAGTAAATCATCAATGGTTTCGTGTAGGCCTAGTTGTTACAAATATTTAAATGAGGTATCTCAAAGGTTGCTAGTCATTAATTGATCATAAGTGCTGTAATATGCCAACCAAATTTCTGTCCAGGGTAACGACGGCCTCTGTTGTCATGGACCCTGGTCAAATCGGATCCATCCATCCGTTGCTAGTCAGAGGCGAACGCAGCCCAACTCTGGCGATTAAAAATAGACGCTTACAAAAGTGTATCGCTAAAAGAGCAGAACGTGGTATACAGATCAGCAATAGCGCTATAATTGCGGATATCTGTTCAAACAATAAATGAGAAATAACGTCGTTGCATCATCGAAGAAAGATCAACATGTTCACTGCTGACGCTGAACGAAGAAATCCGTCCATCATACCACGATGGACATCAGCTCATAGAGATGTTCGACACGATTGAAAATATTAATTGATACTACATAGCAGTGCTAAAAGTGTAAAAATAAGTGCCTGGACGCCCCTTACCTTTCCAAAAAAAGTGCAAGGACGCCCCTTACATTTTCAGGTGTGCTGGACAAATAAGTGGCAGGACGGCATAGAGATTTGAAGATAAGTGTCAGGACGCCGTCCATGACCGTCCTGCCACAATTTAAGTCCTGTTACATAGTCATTTGAGGCGTTCGCATGAATGGCTATATATAGCGTTCCCTTTATACACCCCATATTAGTTTCCAATCGTGCTATAATAATAATAGAATAAAGAGCTTATTTTTAGAGTTGGTGAATAGGTAAACCAATCATAATAATCAATGTTAAGCTTCAAGAACAACTAAACAAATAACTTTTCGACAGCAACGACCTTTGTTGTCACAAGGTGTCGTTAAACCATGAATCCATTCATAAGCCCATTGACTCAACTCTGCCACTTTGGCAGTGCCAGTCCAAATCTTCGATAAAGGAGGAGGGGGACGCCAATGATCTTCTGAGTGTTTCACTTCTCACTCGACTCGAATCTTCAGTCTTCTTCACAGTTCTTATAGAGTTAGCCTAATAATAGTTCAGTCTTTCTATTTTGCGATGGTTATAACTTGCTTAAAATATCTCTTTAGTTTTGTAGCTTGTAGCTTCACTATGCAGATACACGATACGATGCGCGGTCGCTAGATTCTTTACTTGCATAAAAGTT
>OX243822.1:30205478-30230478 GCA_945859605.1 Lumbricus rubellus | reverse complement strand
TGACTTCTACGAAGTACGCATGCGCAAGAGCAACGTTACCTCCGCCAATGGAAGTCCAACCTTTAAAAAACTGCAAATATACATATACTACTGAAACCGTCGAATTCCTTGCTACCTTTGGACACCTTCAAAATAATACTAATTCCTCATACAAGTACAACACTCCTAAGGAGAAATTTTACTTTTTGCACCCTGTGTGAGGTCAAACCTAGAAAACACGTCTCTCTAAAGAGAATTCCAATTTGACCAGGGTCTATGACAACAGAGGCCGTTACCCTGGACAGAAATTTGCTCGGCATACTACATCACTTATGAGCAAGGTACTAGACCTTTTATTAGTTCAAGATTTTAGATTATAATAGACCTGAAACACAAAAAGTTGAAGGTGTTCAAGCAGAAAACTATATACAGAATAAGCAACTGGTAGAAAGCAGGAAAATTTCTCCGAGGTAGTAAGCGTAGTGCAAGCGGGATCCCATTCCATGTGGACGGACCAACAGCTGAGAAGGCTCGACGCTGTCTGGTAGCATAAGCTTATTATTATAATTATTGCCATAAAAATTATGGGTGAACCTCGATTACCACTGAAATGAGCTGATTGATATTCTTTACTTTTAATGAGAAAGAAACTGAATGCAAATGAAGATCATTATCATGTTCATGTTTGATCTGTATGTTCGAATATAATTATAATGATTTCTTTTATAAATGCTCAAATATCGACGAGCAAGAAAATCAAAAGCATTTTAATTATACGCTTGTACACCTTCAAATAGCATCCTCAGACTCAATTAAATTACTCGCACTTCAAAATTTAATACCTCGGAGTAATTTTCCTGCTATCTGCCAGTTGCTTAGGACCTATCTTTTTAGCCGTGGTTGGGCTGGGAGCGCCTCTGATTAGTCTTCTTGAAGAGGCGCTATATATTTTTCTCAATGAATGCATGAATGAATAATTATAATTGTATTGCAAATCCACTATTTATTAACCAGTCGCATAGGCGTACGGGAGATTTCAGCAGTGTGGGTCAAGATTTTACTTCTGCCCGAAAAATAAATCTCGTGTTGGAAAATACCATTTTTCCCAGACAAAAAAGTTGAGGACCTTTTTTCAGTCATCGGGTTGAAATGTCGTGAAAATACTATTTTCCCAGACAAAAAAGTTGAGGACCTTTTTAGTCATAGGTTTGAAATCTCGTAAAAATACTATTTTCATTTTTTTAACATTTTCTTGGGTCTGCATGACCGAAAACAGACTTGCCAAAAATTGGGAATGGCATTATGGGACATTTGTCCCCTCTGAACCCCCCGCCTCGTACGCCTATGTTCAATCGCTATCTTGCACTTAAAGAATTATATAGCAATTAAGGATAATTTGCGAATCCTTTATTGTGTGTATGTGCACTTGCTAGGGCGCTCCTTCGTGCTCCCTACTCAGAGGTGCTCCCGGTTACAGTGCGGACACTGAATCGGAGTTTCACGCAGATGTGCATGAGAAATTGCAAGTGAAAGACTTATTCAAGGTCTATACGTAGCGGCTTGAAGTGGTTTTGAAACTGCTAGCCCCCCCCCCCCGGTTGCAAGTCAGTTAACATAATTATCACTACACCACTGCGCCCCAATATACTTAGCCTTCACTCGTCCTTCACTCTAGTATCATTTTTCTCAATGTCATGTTATTTGTTATTAACTGGTAGTCGAGGCACATCTTTCCGCTGTTTAAAAATTAGTTTCTTTTTCTTTTGCTTCTCTGTTTAGACGCCTTTATTTTGATGAAATCAACTCTATTTAAGCATAACAATTTTCAAGATGAGTAATAACAAATACAATTCGCCATTCAACATTATAATTATTATAGGAGACGACAGTCGATATTAAGTGATCCGAATTTATATAATTTTATTGCTACTCATCGTTTTTCGAAGAGCGCGGTAGGATTGGCCGATGTTAGGTGCTTTGGAGTCGGAAGATCGCGGGTTCGAATCTACCTTAAGCAACCGCGTAGAGACCTTGTGTGAGTCCTCCGTCACTCGCAATTGCTCGTGCGCTGCGGCGTGAAATTTCGATGTAGTGTTTTTTTCCGGAGGTGAGTGCACGCTGTATACCCGCGTATACCCCCGTGCACAGCCGTGACGCTATAATTATGATGATGGTTCTCTGCCCGAAGGCAGGTTCATTGGATTTACGCCCCTGGGGATGAGATGAGTGAGGTGGTATCCCGATGCCTGCTCCACAGACAATGATGAGTAAGCAACTTGCCCAAGGTCGCTCCGCAGCAGCTTGCGCCCCTGCGACCCACACGTACTAGCCCAAGACACAGGCGCAACCACCCTATTATATATATCCAGTCAGTCTTCTTTTCGGCCAATGACTCATAATTGGAAACATCAATAACGTTTCTCTTCAATGCCAGTCGTCAGATTTATCCGTAGAATCCGTTGTGTTGGCATTCAATAGTTCAGGAGAGGTCAAAGATGGAGAATTCTGCTACATTTTGTCTCCGAATATAAACGATTTGAAACGAGACTGTGAAATAAATGGATGTTCGGGAGTATCTGTATCCGGGGCGACAGGCTGTGGAAGAAATAAAAATATTTCTAACCATGGCCTCTACGTTTGCTACAGTTGTAAAAGCAGAAAATTGCTCCAAACAATTTCTGTAGCATCGCAGTCTTCAGCATTCGGTCAAACAACAATCAGTCAGGTCATAAATTCAACAACTAGGCCTATGCAGTCTTCAACTGTGGCAAGTGACGGATACCAAAATCAAGGTGATGAAATAACGATATCATATGCAGATACAGCTAATTGCTAATCATCAGCTAATTATCAGCTAACTATTGCTAACGCTATTACCTCCATAACAATAACTGAAATAGTAGTTGTAGGCAAAGGCCTACTGATAAATGAATGCACTCATATTTTTAGTACATCCATTTATCAGTAGGCCTACAACTACTATTCCAGTCTCTAGTTTCATAGCTGTTATTATTGTATCGTATATGTACATTTTTATAGCGCCTCTCAAATAATGACCCTCAAGAGACGCTATAGCAACAATACACTAATTTCAGCAGCCGTCACTACAGCTGCCGCTATGGTTTATAGTTATACAACTGTAAATTCTGTACAAGGTGCAGTTGCCAACATCACCAAAATATTTCAAACAGAACAAAAGTTATATAACTTTTAGTGAGACGATTCACTTTTGTAACGATTCAAAAGCACAATGCAACAAAAAAGATAACAAAACGCAATGTGTTGTTATCAAAAGCGCATCTCAGACTTCCGTATAATTCTCTTGCTCTCTCATTTCCTTTCGGAAGCGTTGATATGACAGAGACATGAGTACCGTAGCCTATTTCTTCCGTGTCGTTAACCGACGCCTGTGTCGAAATGAAATAATTAAGATTAATGCTGCCCTCTCTTTTTCCAGACTTTGGTTTGTTTTACATGTAGGCCCTACACATAGGTCCTGGGTTTCAACTTTTCGTTTGTTTGCAGGCATCTCGACATTTAATGTCGCGGGAGTCGCTGTTGGCGCTTTTGTCATCGTCAGTTGTCTAACTGTTGTGATCTGCGTTGTCAGATTATACGTTAAAAGGTACCGACTTATGACAGTCAATACCAAAATTGGAATTTGCCCGTGTCGGAAAATACACATAGGCCTAAGGGCTAGGCTACCTAAGGAAGTAGAATGCTAGCGTTTTTGGCATTAGGCTATAACTAGGTCTACAAGCAAAACTAAATCCCAAAACATGTTTTAAAACTATATTAATTTATTTAGTTAACAAAGATAATATTCAAACCTATTTTAATCTAGTGCTACATGTATTTATATTATTATGCACTCATATTTATGACGATTAATTTAGGCATGATTAGACTACGTGTTTGTCTATTGGTTAATTGACAAATAAAGAGAGTCGAATCCAGGTTAACCTCATCTGGTTCAGCTCTTGTCAATTATTATTACTATCCAGCTCATCAGAGCATAATATTAATAGGCTAATAAATCCTTCCAATCCATACATAGGCGTGCGGGAGATTTCAGCATTGGGGGGAGGATTTTATTTCTGCCCGAAAAATAAATACGGAATAAATTACTTCGAATGCAATTTTTCCCAGACAAACAGTTGATGATATTTTTTAGTGATCGGGTTGAAATTTCGTGAAAAATACTAAATATTGTTTTGTGTTTACAATTTTCCGAGGTCTGCATGCCCGAAAAAGCAGTTTTGCCCGAAATTTGGGGGCATTTGCGCCTTTCGATCCCCGCTTCGTACGCCTATGAATCCAAACATAACTCATCCCAAATAATCACTTGAAATAATCATTAGGGTCTACATTAAAATTGTTCTTGTGCTTATCCAGAACCAGAAATAAGAATCGAGCAGGCCTAATTGGATCAAACCGTACCATAAGAATCGAACATAGGAGTGAAGTTGAAGCTCATTTTGGTAGACAAGTTGACGACGAGGGACAGGAAGACTACAGCTATCCTGATATGCATTCAACATCCCCACAGTTAACCGTTTCTGGAATAAAATTAGTTACAGCTGGGATCAAAGAGGAAACTACGACAGCTTCTGAAGGATCACTTACTGCTCTTTGTGAAAACATAGACAGCGGAGAAAAGACAAATGAAATTTATTACGAAAAGTTTGATCATTCTGGAAACAACATAAGTCCAATTTACGATCAACTCAATCTAGCATGATTGAAAATCCAGTCCACATCGCCGAAATCATAGCATAACATTTAGATGAGTGGCGTAAAGGAACCTGCTCGATATACTAAGTACATAAGCCTATCTTGCACGCCTAACGCAAATAATATGTAGAATATGTTTTAAAAAAATAATGTAAAGACGTTGAGCCAACATTTGATTCTTACTATGTCCATCTACTGAACATAGCCTAGACCGGTTCTTGGACATTGGACATCCTCGGGTGCTGGATCAAGGCTCTGATTGTCGCTGTTTATTCAGTTTATTACATTAGTTGCCATCAGTTTATTCAGGAGCGGTGGACTGTGGTGGACATAATTATTCATAGTATATTTTATTCGTGGCCAAAATTTGGCCACGAATAAAATATAGGCCTACTATGAATAATTAAAGTCTTTAATTATTTAATAATTAAAGACTTTCAAGCCTTCTGCGTCTTCTTGAGAAGGGATTGGAATATCGTAACAGAAGTTGGTTCTATGTAATCCCAAATGAATTTGCAATCGATTGATGTATCTTATATTACAATTGCACCACCTGGTGTAAAATAATAGTGTAAAAATCTCGTGACACATTTTATGCTTGCTTGCGTTATTTACCGAAGGAAGCCTTAGCCTATATGCGCTTGTATAAATATCAACCGCATATCTTGCGGTACGGTACCCTTAATATAAGCTATGCTGTGGTTTTGGGGTACAGGGTAGGACAATACTTACGCAAAATAGGCCTATACCATTCTATGCCCAACTGGTTGGTCTAGGAATGCCTACAATCATTTCTGCAGATCCACAGCCTTTTAAAAAGCTATCCGGGAAAAAACAGGCCTGGGGTACGGTCGGCCCATTGGGCCCTCGAGGGTTAATAAGCGAATAAAATATCGAATGGAACTGCTTTTAACATAGAATTATTACAAATAGGCCTACAATGCATAATCTAAGGTCCCGTTTGGTATGATAGTTATCCTGCAGGATGCAATGCAGGCCTATGATAACGAGCCAAAGAGGCCGCAATACGCAAAGAGAAACACAATCTATGATAAGCTTATCTTTCGATTTCAGCTTCCCAAACTGATTCTCATACGACCTCTGAAGATAATATTGCATTCTCGGTAATATAATATTATTATAGGCGAAGCCCACAAAATTTCCATTAGGCTACTTGGTAAATTATAGCCTACTCTCTGCTTTTTGTTTTAGCCACTTATCTCGATGTAAGCCTACATTAGCGAAAAGTAAGACAAATTCTAGGCCTACACTAGCGTTGGAAAACAGATATGCCTAAGCATAATTATACAGGTAGACACACACAGACATACAAACATACGTAGGGCCTACATAATGCGTGTATGCCATGTGCGTGTGCGTGTAGGTGTGCAACTCGTAGGTGCAGAACTCTAATCAATGTTACGAATATACCAGTTTTAGTGAGTGTGTTAATTTTAATGATCACCTAGAATTTGGTTCAGGTAGTCCTATCCAAATTAATTATCAGAGAACTTCAGAGAGTTTGTGGGAATATAGAGTCTGACTCTTGGTGTGTTCGTATCTCATAGTTGCATCCTGGGTTTAATTCATGGTAAGTGCTTTTCACTGCATCCTCACCTGAACTGTAAAGTGAGGAAGAGAATAGGTCAGAAAACAGTGCTCTGTTCATCTTATGGATAAAAGCAACACATATGCTTCGATAATAATTATCAGTCACAGAATTGACTTGTTTTTATCTAGAGTTTGAACAATGCACGAAGCTATAGTTATATTTCAGTTTTCACTAGTAGGCTATGCCTATTATAGTCTGTGTGCTATCACGGAGGCAGATATTTATTAAAAACGACCAGACGCGATAGGCCCTACATAATATGAAAAATCGGGTTTACATGTATTATTATAGTTGTCTTATTTTTGCATACGCTATTTGATTTAGGTGTCTACCGATAAATAACAATATCTCTGCGGAGCGAGAACTCTGACCAGACGACTAGCGGCTCCCAAAGTAGTCGATTGATTAGGACGCATACCAAAACAATCGACTACTTTGGGAGCCGCTAGTCGTCTGGTCAGAGTTCTCGCTCCGTAGAGAAGTTACTTTGAGAATGCGCACCATAAAATGTTTAGCGGAAGGGGTTATACCTAAAAACTGTCACGGTTAAACTTTTCAGCATGAGCTTGAGAAATTCAAAGCAAGAAATTAAGAACATACTGTGTATGTTTCATAGGCATTGGCGGAAACCTAGGGGGACAGAGGACGGTCCCCCCAATAAAAGTGTTTGGGGGACGGCCCATGTATCGGTCCCCCAATCATTGAGCGTGATGAGAAAAAATGGGCATAGCCTACAATTATTTTAAGCCTTTCAAAAAAGACATATTTAGTCTTTGGCGGTGAAAATTAGCAATATTTTTTTTCTTTTCTTGAGTTTTGGGACCGGATGACTAAAAAAAAGTCATCAACTTTTTTGGGCGGTGAAAATTGAAAATTTTCTTGACTTTTTGACCAGATGACAAAAATTCTCGCGTCTTTCCTTCGGCCACACTTGTTCGTCACCCCCCCCCCCCGAGTCTCCGTCCAGGTTTCCGCCTTTGTTCATACATGTAGGTGTGTTTAAATGTAAACATTTCTCAGTTTAGCATTGCAGCAATGATGCCCATAGCGAAAATATGTTTCCAAGGAATAAAGGGGGTAGCCTATACTCGCCCTATAGGTACAAATTTGGTGTCAATATTACTGGGCAAGTAACTAACCTGTCTTCATGTGCGGGTGCCCATGGTAATGTTTTACAGCCATGGAGCCATCTTTGGTATACTTTTGCAGAATGTGCTGTGGAATTGGACAGAATCTTCCAACCAGCGATATGTGGAAGACGTTGATTTATCTGTTATCCGTCGGTGCATTACTTCTACATGTATGCTCAGCTATTGACGATGAGATACTCTGGGAGTTAGAAAGAATCTCGGGTGAACCAACAGCTGCAGTTGGGGAAGGTAAGTAGTGAAATAGAAATATGACAGTGTAATCCTAACTGTGTCAATTGCTTATGAGCTTTTTCAAAGAGTTGAAAGGCAAAATAGAAACTACGCACATGCGCGTAAAAACCAACCAACGCGTTTTTTCCTTCTGTTCGCTTCTACACTTCTGCTTCGGCTTCTTTCCTCTCGCACCTCAAGACCTCAAGACGATGACGATGACGACGACGATGATGATGATGATGACGACGACGTCGACGACGATGGTGATGAATACGACTATTTCAACAGAGCCTCTTGGGGAGAGTGCTCTAAGATGCCCACGCTAACGAAAATTGCAATTTTCTTCTGTATGGATTCTAAGAGAAGAACATGTCTGACCCTAATGCAAAGAGTAATCATTAAGGAAGCAGTGACAGCAAGTATAGAACATAATTCAATAAGATCATTTGTGTAAATTTAAAAAGGTAGACCTTCCAAACTGGGCGTCTTAGGAACCCTATACTACAAGACGCCCATAGGATGGGCATCTTGGAGCAATGGAAATTGACTAAAAGAAGTGGTATTGTAATCATGCATTTTTAGACTAAACCAATAAACTGCATGACAGCTAAACAAATTTAACCAAGAATAGAAGATCCTAAAGCTACAAAGCAAATAAAAACACGAGCAGCAAAAACTCCAATCTCATGTTGTAAGTCATTATTGTCATTTTCACCTTAAACACAGGCTAACGAAAAGTCACATACAAAACTCTTGGATATTTATCGATCTGTATGCCCACATTCTTCATGACACCAACTCTTACACTTCCTGCATTAGGCTATATCCATTTCTTCTTCAATAAACACTGGCAAATTTGTTGACTCAGAATATTGATGAGCAGAAGGTGGTGTCATGGTAGGCACCAATTCTTGGCCACTTGCTAATGGTATCCAAGACGCTCATGGGCATCTTGTAATCTATATGCTTAGTATACATTCAAGACGCCCATGGGCTTCTTGTAATCTCTATGCTTCCTATTCATTCAGGATGCCCATGGGCTTCTTGTAATTTTCGAGTCCTTCTCTACTGACGCCATTTTATTTAACGAGATCAATGTTTACGAGTTAGATAAAACCATTAAAACAACTATAAATGAATCCAAAATAAACGTTGAAGTGCACGAATTTTTACTGCATAAGGCTAAAGAGAAAATTAGGAAAATCCGTGAATGTGTACTTACGCAAAAGGGGTGAAAATTTAGAAAATTGATTTATCGCGTCAATAACTCGAATACTGAAACATCACTGTTATGGAGGGTTCACAAGATGTCGCTGCATGCAATGAGACAAATAAAATACGAATTTATGTCTGTTTATCCGTTTTAAAGGGGGTGGGCGTCTTATTCGCCCTGGGCATCTTGTTGCACTCTCCCCTACGACTATTTCAACAGAGCCTCTACACGGCCCACAGTGGATTTTTTCGGCTAAAGTTACACGAGTATCATAATGATTGCGTATCACACAAAACATTCTTAATTCTTAACAAATTCATCACAGCAATCACAAAGAAGAGTCGATAGAAATCAGTGGAAAAGAAAATCACAATCTAAAAATTAATGGCTAACGCTGGCTAGCCTACATAGTCATTAGGCATGTGCCATGGTAGCACTTTTATGGACTATAGCATGCTATGCCAATGATACCGCTACCGCTATATAAATACTTGAGAACGCTTTTTTGAGGCAATTCATTTTGCATCTATATACTGTAGTGGCCATATTATGGACAAGGCTAAAAAAACAGTTATTTTCAGATTTCGCATTTATTTTATGCAATCAAAGGACTGAGAACATATGGCATGGCAAGGCATGGCAAGGCATGGCAAAGCATGGCAAGGCATGGCATGACAAGGCAAGGCATGGCAAGGCATGGCAGGGCAGGGCAGTGCCATGCCATGCATACCGTGTTATGGCATGGCATGGCTTGCATGGCTTGCATTCATGGCATGGCAAGGCATGGTATATGGCAAGGCATGGTATGGCATGGCAAGGCATGGCATGGACAGGCATGGTATGGCATGGCAAGGCATGGCATGGCTTGCATGGCGAGGAATGGCAAGGCAAGGCAATGCATGGCAAGGCATGGTATGGTATGGCATGGCAAGGCAAGGCATGGCATGGTAACACATGGCTTGGCAAGGCATGGCATGACAAGGCAAGCATGGCATGGCAGGGCAGTGCCATGCCATGCATACCATGCCTTGCCATGGCATGGCATCGCCTTCATGGCAAGGCATGGCTTAGAATGGCATGGCATGGCAAGGCATGGTATGGCATGGCGTAGCACTGCCTTGCTCAGCCATGCCATGACATGCCATGCCATGCTAGGCCATGTCTTACCATGTCATGCCACGCTAGGCCATACCGTGCATTTCCATGCCATGCTTTGCCATGCCATACCATACCATGCCTTGTCATGCCTTGTCATGCCATGCCATGCCATACCATTCCTTGCCATGCCATGCCATGCCTTGCCATGCTATGCCATACCTTGTCATGCCTTGCCATGCCTTGCCATGCCATGCCATATCATGCCTTACCATGTTATGCCTTGGCATGCCGTACCATGACATGCCATGCCTTGCCATGCCATGCCATACCATGACATGCCATGCCATACCATGCCTTTCCAATGCCATGCCTTGCCTTGCCATGCCATAATATGCCATGCCTTGCCTTGCCATACCATGTCATGCCATGGCTTACCATGCCATGCCTTGCCATAATATGGCATTAAGATGTTCTCAGTCTTTTGATTGCATAAAATAGGTGCAAAATGTGAAAATAACTGTTTGTGTAGCCTTGTCCATAATATTATGGCCACTGCTGTAGTTATAGATGTGTCTTTCAGCGACTGCATGTCTGTGTTTTCAGGAAGGCTGATGAGACTGAGAACCTGTCATGATGTTTTCATGGTTCAGTGCGAACCGTGTGAAGTCATTCGAATCGTCAATGTGAGCTACGCTGCCAATGGAGTGCAGCAGAGGAATACGGTTGAAGAATGCCATGTTGCCAATCTACAACACGAATTCGATTGTCTTCGTCCTCTTCAAAACGAACACATTCCGCAAATAAAAGAAAACTGCGACAGGAATCAGAGTTGTGAGTTGAGACGGGAAAGCTCTGATGTTGATTGTGGCTCTTTCAGAAAGACCCGGTCCTGCTGCATGGAAATCCATTACAAATGTGAACCAAGTAAATGAAAGCAGCTAAATTATTCCAGTAAATAGCTCAACTGAACTTATACATAAAACCTTTGTAAAATTAGTTATATGTAACATGCTGCGTTCTGCCAGCCTGAAGTGTTGATTAAACGAAAATTATTGATTGATTGAACACGTGACGAGTCACATATCATGCGCATGTACGATGTACCGTTTTGTAATGAGAGATGAGTATTTCATGGTTAAAATCATCATTTTTCGTCATAACCACGTCAGGTAGGAAACGAAATTGTAAGCACGAATGTTGGTGCTTAATAACTTTCCGATTCAGTGCATAAAATCTCAGCTGCAGCAGACCTATCCATAAATTCAGATGACGTAGCCTATTTTGGCAGATGGCTCGTACAAGTCGTACATATTATATATATATATATATATATATATATATATATATATATATATATATATATATATATATATATATATATATATATACGTATATATATGTAATTTTCGTATTTTGGCTAAAACTTTAAATATTTCAAATGATTTTTCATTACAGAAAGTGATATAATCCAGTCAGTCTTCTTTTCCGCCACTGACTTATATGGAAACGTCAATAATGTGTCTCTTCAATGTCAGTCGTCAGATTTATCCGTAGATTCCGTTTTGTTGTCATTCAACAGTTTAGATGAAGGAGTCTGTTACGAGGTGTCGCCGTATATAGACACTGTGAAACAACGTTGTGAAAAAAGTGGATGTTCGGGAGTTTATGTGAGAGGAGCGACAGGCTGTGGACGAAATATAAATATTTCCGATCATGGCCTTTACGTTTGTTACACTTGTAAAAGCAGTCAAATGCCCCAAACAATTCAAGTAACATCACAATCTTCAGCATTAAGTCAAACAACAATCAGACAGAGCATGAGGTCAATGGAAACAACAGCACTGAATCGATCTTCAACAACGATGCAGTTTTCAACTGCTGTGGAAAGTGATCGATACCAAAATCAAGGTGAAGAAACAACGATAACATAAAACAATATGCAGTTACAACCTTGTCTTGGAGTAATAGCGTTAGCAAAAATCTTTATACAATCCAATGCAAATATATACATGTTCCAAGTAAACCAGATATTGGATTGGTTTGCAACCTGACAGGGTGCCGTAGAGGCGTATACCTAGGTTACCATGTCAGAAGTCGACTTCAAGTAGGAAGTTGGTTGTTTTGCTGCGAAACCGAGTCAAGTCGATTTGGTTTCAAGTCACCGACTTCAAGTCGACCTCGAGTCCCTGCAGGGTCAAGAGGGGTCAGATTGGCTGACCAAAGTCACTCCCAGGTCTAAGTACATGACTCAAGTCCTACACTGGCTCTCTACAACCTCTCGTATCTAATAGGGTGACCGGACAAAATGGTAGCGGACAAAATGGTACGGACAAAATGGTACGGACAAAATGGTATGGACAAAATGGTATGGATGGAATGAAAGCTGGATTAGTGAATTTTTATATATGAAATAGAAGCTGGATTAATGAAAAGACGCATGTGAAATGGAAACTGGATGAAGGCTCTGCGTGAATATTTTTATATATGAAATGGAAGCTGGATTAATGAAAATAACGCTTTAGATATAGAAGCTGTATCAGGGTATTTTCATAGCTGAAATAGAAGCTGGATTAACGAAAGATGCATTACAAATAGAGGTTGGTTTGAGGAATCTTATGGCTTAAATGGAAGCTGGATACATCATGAAACACATGAATGAAAGACATCAATCCAGCTTCCATTTCTCAAGCATTTTTATTCGCCAATCCGGCCTCCTTTTCTCAAGTTTTTTTCTTCACTAGAGCTGTATTTCTGCCCCCCAAAAGGCATCGACCCTCTATTTCAGCAATAAAATACCCTCATCCAGCTTCAATTTATCCATACCGTTTTGTCCATACCATTTTGTCCGTACCATTTTGTCCGTACCATTTTGTCCGTACCATTTTGTCCGCTATCATTTTGTCCTAGAAACGTCATAAGGTCATCCTTATGGTCTTCAAATTCCATCCTGATCTTGTCCCTAAATATATGTATCAATTATAATAGGCCTATTATGCGTAAGTCTCTCTCATCGACATAATTGCTCTCTACCGACCGTCTTGACCTATTTTTACTCTTGGTCGGTATACCCTGACAAAGAGCCGAGCATTTGTTGTGATAGGTCAAGTCACTTTGTATAAATACTACATGTACAGTGCGATAACTTCCATCAAAAATCGCTGAGATTACCAGATCAAGAACAAAATAATGCAACAACGCGATCAATCCACGTTTGATGTTGACAGAGATGGAGTAGGCCTAATTCTTCCGCGGCGTAGTCTGTGTCGAAATTGAATAATGATGGGTTACCTCTTTTTGCAGGCTCTGGTTGGTTTTACATTAGGTCTTGCATGGGCTTCAACTTTTCGTTTTTTTGCAGGCGTCCAGACATTTCTTATCGTGGGAGTCGCTGTTGGCGTTTTTGTCATCGTCGGTTCTCTAACTCTTGTGATCTGTGTTGCCAGATTATACGTTAAAAGGTAACGACTTATTAATTACATGATTGTAACTAGCATTTTATGACAGTCATGACCAAACTCGGCATTAGCCCATGTAGGAAAATGCATATAAGAGAAACCTATTATAGGGAAGTTGTATGCTATTGTTTCTGGTATAATTATGCACAACTAAATCCAAACACAATCATGTTTATTAAACTTTTTTATTTAGTTAAAAAAACTATATACGTTTAAGAAACATTTTAATCTAATGTTAGGCCTATTTATACGCACTCAGCCTTATGACGATGCAAGCATATGCTTAATCACGTGTCTGTCGATTAGTTTTAATTGACAAAGAGAGTAGAATCCAGGTGAACCCCATCTGGTTCAGCTCTGTTCGATTATTGCCGTATCATCCAACTCACTAAAACATACACAAATCTAACCAATCCAAATAATTATAACTCATCCCAAACAATCGCGTCCTAATACATCATATCTGAAATGTAGTTCACCCTAAATGAGCGACACGAGTCCTGTTGATCACAGTCTCTTCACTAAGAGCATGCTAATTAGCTTTAGGCACAGTAGAGTCAATTATGATTGCATGCTGTTTGCCAATGGGGTAGCCGAACTGTTTTGAGACATGTTCAGTCTAGTCCGTTCATGTCTCATGATAGTCGAATAAGCCGTAATCTACTGCTATAATAATCATGATCACACAAGTTTACTGTCCTAAACACAACCCAGCAGTAACTGTGTTTCCATAAAATAATCATCTATTCCTCTTCCTGTTTTTTCATCGATGCTTGGGCCAAATATCCAATAGCGTCTGGTGATCTATGATACCGGTAATACAGACGTGTCAGAACAAGACGTCACTTGAAATTTGGGCCTACACCAAAATCGTTCTTGTTTTTATCCAGATCCAGAGATAAGAATCGAGTTATTGGAACAAGCCGTTCGATTAGAATTCAACGGAGGAGTGAAGTTCAACCTCATTTTGGTAGACTAACTTTTGATGAAGCACAGGAAGACTACAGCTATCCTGATATGTCTTCCATTTCCTTACAGCTGACCGTTGCTGGAAGAGCCCAGAACACGAGGGTCTGCAATCAGGATGAAAGTGGCTATGTGAATGAAAAGCTTGTCGGATTTGGGATCAAAAAGCAAACTGCGAAAGGTCCTGAAGGATTGATTACAGCTCTTTATGAAAACCTAGACAACGGTGAGGAGACAAACAAAATTGGTTCTATTTCTAATATCAAAGAAGACGTTGATTCCAGGACTTACTTAGAACTTGTTATTGGAGATGATGATGGTGTTACTGAGAATAATTTGGAACGGGTCAATGCCATGCAGAAGAATTTCATGGAGGATGCTGATCCAATTGATGATCCAAATGAATCAAAAAATCCGTACTACGCAAATTCCGGAATCTACAAAGAGGAACCAAAAGTTGTTTACGAAAAGCTGGATCAGTATGAAAACAACACAAGTCCAGTTTACGATCAACTCAATCTAGCATGATTGAAAATCAAGTCACATCGCTACATAGCCTTAGGCTACATTTAAATGGCTGGCGAAAAGGACCCTGTTCGATATAATTAAGAACATTACCTTGCACGTCTAACGCAAAGATGTAGTATTTGTTTTAAGACAAAATAATATTGCAAAGATACCAAGCCAACAGTTGATTCCTGCAGTGCCAATCAACTTAACATAGATCGGTTCTTGGACATCCTCGGGTGCTGGCTCAAGACTTTGAAAGTCACTGTCTAATGACCGTCTAATCAGTTCATTAGGTCCTACATTAGTAGACATCGGTTTATTCAGGAGCGGTGGATTGATCGAAGTCCAGCGGTGGACTTTTTATAGTATTTAAAAAAATTCAGATCCAAATATTCGTATGCGGACGTTTCGTCAACGGACGATTCGTCCACGGACGATTCGTCACAAGGAATAAATTGAATAAATCCAGCTTCCGTTTAGACACGCGTTCAAATAATTTTTCCAACATCTATTTCAGCAAGAACTGTGCTTCGCAGATCCAACTTCCATTTTGGAAAGAATTTTTTTTCATCATTCCAGCTTCTATTTAAGCAAAAACTAACTTTTTTCAGTCAATTTCGATTAAAAACTACATTTTTCATCACAAAATTTCTCTTTAAGCTATGAAATCTTTCCATCAATCCCGCTTCCATTTCAAGAAAACAAATTTTCATTAATCCCGCTTTCAGGTTACAAGAATTCTTTTCACCAATCAGTTTTTACTCAACCCCCCTTAGACGAATCGTCCGTGGACGAATCGTCCGTGGACGAAACGTCCGCGAACCCAAATATTATACTTGACAAACGGCTGTGTGTTTTCTGATCAATTGCGTTTCAATCTGGCCTATTTAATAGATTACAAGATTCTAATTGAGATTTCATCTTAAGCAAAAAACGATTGGGCCTAGTGTCATGTTCAGCATTTTTTTGTTGAAATGGAAGTCATTAAGTAGATTGAGTTTATTTAGACTAGACTAACATCAAAAGAACAACTTTCATGTTGGACAAGTAGGCCTACTGTTGCAATATTTTACGTTTTCGTAACAATTATTGCTTTTTTAAAATTTGAAGTTCAAAGGTTATTTCAGTGTATTTTATATAGATTTAAACACAATTATAGGCTAGGCCTACTTAGTAAATTACTGTCTTTGTAATAATATAATGTGCGTGATTTCTAAGCTTAGCAATAATGTCCGTTCATTTTGTATGTTGAGAGTTACCACTTAGTCTAATTGATCATTCAGAACAGTTGCCAAATTTAGGCAATCAACTATGTAGAAATTGACCCAGCAAAGGCCATACGTACTTCAAATGCTGCGACGTCAAAACCAGCACGTCTATCCGTTCGCTTGACATCCCCTCAAAATTCCAGAAATAAATCGCCATGCCTCGCATCTTCCTCTGAACGACAGAGCTTTTTTAATGTGCGGCTGTGCACAAAATGTGCAGTTCTGAATGCAGTTGTAGAACCACTTCCGTACAGATTAAAACTAAAAAAGGGTCGTTGTCCTCCGACTGGAAATAATTTACCATGGAGGATGGGAAAGGAAAGACGAAGCTGTGCAGTTTTAAAAAATCCAGTAAAACAGCCATGGGGATATGTCCCAACAGACGAATTCTAATTTTGGTTTGTATGTGCAATATCCGGTCTCGACAAGCCATTTTTGGCTAGGTTGGAGGCCAACGTTGTGTGACAAGCCTAGTGCACGGTGAAATGTAACAAATGAATGCGCTAAGGTAAGAGTAGCATCAGAACAGGTGATTGAACAGGTGATAGTAACAGTTCCTTGCAAAACGATGAAGGCGAAACGCAAAAGTGTAATTTCCTTGACGTGCTGAATAACTCGATATGACCCCCCGCGCGACCTGGTGAAATTGTGTTGCTGACGCCACCGCTCTCCGAGTTTTTGAACCGTGGTTGCCTGTCATTAACATAACAAAACATTTATTCAGCAGCAACTCTTTGCAAGTCGTAATTGCATGAAATTTGTTGAATATGCTGGTTGACGCAGGATACCCAAAGGGGCCGAGGTCGAAGGTCCCGCTAGCCAGGGCCACCTGAGAGCATTGACATAGAACACTGCATCGCGGCCGACTGTTTGGCTAGCAACAGAATAATAAACTCTTAACTAGCACATTATTATAGGCTATACAGGCAAAAAGTGAAGGGATTAAGAAAAATAAAGTGAAAACATTGCAGCGATACTCATTCAGAGACAAGCGAACAAAAGTGCACACTCCCATACAAAACGATGAATTTGTAGTAGGCCTAGCCCCTCAGAGGTTTGTCTTATACTCCGTGTTGGATGTCGGCAGAAAACTTCCGTTAAAATAGATGAATATGCGGCAGGGATCAAACACTAAGAGGAAACTGTTCCAGTAATGGGCCGTCCATAAAGTACGTCACGCTATTTTTGACCATTTTTAACCCCCTACCCCTGTCACAAACTGTCACACTTTCTCGGACCCCCACCCTAAAGTACGTCACACTTTCTCAGACCCCCTAAAGTACGTCATACTTTCGAATTTTTTTGAATTAACACCTATTCAAATTTGATCTAAAACACACTTCACTAATAAACTGTAAAGTTTCCACTTAAAAGAACTATCACATTATTAAAATGACTTTAATAGTAGAAATAGTTAATGTCTACAGTTGTCACAGTTAATCATTGAAGCAGTAACTCGATGTAGATTGAATTTGAAAACAAAAATTTAAAAAAAAAATTTTGACAATTAAATAATACACATCATTTAAAAAAATGTGTGACGTCACACGTGGCCTGACCCCCTCCCCTGTCACAAACTGTCACACTTTCTTATACCCCCTCCCTCTAGAGCGTGACGTACTTTATGGACGGCCCCTAATTGGTCCGATAAGCTTAGGCTACATTTTAGATGTAAGATAACCATACGGGCAAAGAGATAATAAAAAGGTCAGTATTTGCTAAGAAGCGATCTTTGATAATTATCACTGTTGAATTGAACATTATCTCTATTAGTTACTGGTAATTGATCCTGTGTATACTGGTACATGAATAGCCAAATTTGCAATTCCCTCGTCCGGTCTGGTTTTAGTACTTTCAGGCTTACGAATTATGATTTGTGTGGACTCCATTAAGGATTTTTCAGTAATATAACCCCCTTATTCGGTGTAATACAGTTACTAGTTGCTGCAGGGAATAAAAACAAACTGCAAATAGCCACAATGAGCAAAATGATCTGCAAAAGCAGACATAAAAACATAATGTGCATTTAAATGTATTAATGTAAATATTATGCTTCATATAATTATGCATAATTTATAATATAAAATGTATACTATAGTTATTATTATATACTATATATAGCCTATATTATACATGTATCACTTTCGAAATCAATTTCCCAAATCATGCGTGTAGGCCTATCATTTATCCAGATAGTGGCATTGCATATATGCCATAGATGTAAAAAAACTTTTTCCCCGTTTATTCTCTCCCAAAAGACGTGGTTTTTTCCTTTTTTTAATTTTTCCCATCGTTTTTTATAGTTTTTTATTTTTCATTTAACCTTATTTTATTAATTAACTTTCTGTTATTATTTTCCTTAATTTTATTTTTTTCTTATATTCCTTACGTTTTCCACCAACTTTCAAGGATTCAGCTAACTAAAGTCATTATTTCATCGTTTAACATCATCATTTAACAGATAGACTGCGTGTAGTAGGTTCCTAATCAAGGTTTTCAAGGTTAAAATGCGGTTTTAGATGTAGCAAAGTCAAATTATTTTCCGTTTCCGTTATTTGTCGTTTTTTGTGTTTTTTGTTTTTGTTTGAAAAAACCACGTTTTTTCTGTGTTTTTTTATACTGTTTCCATCTGTTTTTGCACCTATAATATATGCAAATATACAGCTCCTCTCGAAAATAATAATATATTACACGCGTCAGCAGGGGCGGATCCAGGGGGGGGCCAATCCGGCCATGGCCCCCCCCCATTTCAAATCTCCATGGGACGTGGCCCCCCCCCCCATCCATGACGCCCACAAGATTTTTTGCAGGGTTCAGTCATGTCCAGGAGAATTAATATATAAAGGTCGTTAAAATCTAAGCCTCTCACACAATTACATTAAATATTATTATTATTATTTATTATTATTATTATTATTATTATTTTTTTTTTTTTTTTTTTTTTTTTTTTTTTACCCGAGGTATCAATGATCCCTCGGGATTTCAAAAAATTATCCGGAGACTTAAAAAAAATTGTATTCTGGAACGGCTAATTATTATTATTATTTATTGTTTATTATAATATTGACTTTTTATATAGCGCACCTTCAAGGTAATTTACTCAGAAGCGCTCCCGGTCTAACGGTAACGTGTATTAATATAACGCAAAAAACCAATCTTTCAACAGTATCCGATTATGATTTATGTCTTTTATGGCATACAGTGTATGCTATTCGTGTATATATTCACAGTAAGATGTTAAAATATTAGCACTAACAACACTTGCAACTAAAAACAAATAACTATTTATCAGGAGCGGATCCAGGGGAGCCAATCCGGCCATAGTCACATTTGAAATTTTAACAGAACTCGCCCCATTTGAAATTTTAACAGAACTTGCCCCCCCCCCCCTCATTACTCAATGAAAGAAGGTTTTAGCAAATACTTCTTCAGTAATTAAGACTTTTATTTCATGTCCTGCTGATTCTCTTCCAACAGTGAAGTACACACCATGCTGAATATATATATATATATATATATATATATATATATATATATATATATATATATATATATATATATATACATACATATATTGGCAACATTTCCAGTTTGCAGTGCTAAAGCCGAAAGAGCTTTCTCCAAAGTAGAGCAAGCGTTAGCTAATAATTACTATATACTTCAGAACACAATGTCAGAAGACCGACTAAAATTAATGTTCTAACAATGTTTCGGACTGTAGATTTATTCTGAAATAATACAGGGCTTTTTAACGTGCAGTTCTACACAAAATGTGCAATTCTAAATAGATTTGTGCAGTTGTAAAAGCATTTTTGTGCAGTTAAAAAATAATTTGAAATGTTGTTGTCTTCCGATTTGGAATAATACGCCACTTTAAACAGACATTTACAGAAGCCTATAGTTACTGTAGGCCTATTGCAACTTTTGTGATTGAAGATTGTAGCTGCACTTTGAAACCAGCCTAACTAAACCAATAACCCATTTTGCGACTCTGCTTAGAGTAGAACAACTGAGTGGAAGGAAAAGTGTGCCCACTCGTGGATGTAGGCATTGTAGGGCCTAACACATGAAATAAACCCATGGAAACACCATCCGAAATAGAAAATGTAAAAAAAATAATAGAATATTAATCACTAGCACATAAATTTAAAAAAACATAAAATTAGGCAAAAGATACTAAGAAAGCCGTTTCTGATGACTTAAAAATGGTCTTCAGAAATTTTGACAACTAAAAAAGGTGATTTCAGAAATTTTGACAACTGAAAAAAGGTGTCTTCAGAAACTTTGACAACTAGAAAAAGATGTCTTCGGAAAATTTGACACCTAAGCAAAGGTGTCTTCAGAAATTTTGACGACTAAAATAAGGTGTCTTCAGAAATTTTGATGATTAAGCAAAGGTGTCTTCAGACATTTTTAAGAAAAAAATGTTTTCAGGAATTTTGACGACTAAAAAAAGGCGTCTTCAGAAACTTTTACAACTAAAAAAAGATGTCTTCGGAAATTTTGACACCTAAACAAAGGTGACTTCAGAAATTTTTACGACTAAACAAAGGTGTCTTCAGACATTTTGACGACTAAAAAGTTGTGTTCAAAAATTTTGACGACTAGAAAATTTCGTAAGAAATTCTCCGCCAAAGAAACACACTCCGAACTCAAATCCTGGCTACGGCCTTGGAGGCTGGTTGGAAGTTGTGCAGTTCTAAAAATTCCTTTAAAAAGCCCTGAAATAATACCAGATAACAAGCCCATATATCCAGTTATTTTTTAATTTAGACATCTCCAGGGAGGGCACAAGTTTTTCCACAGAAATGAAATTTTTCACCCAGAAAAACATGTTATAATATACCTTGACGTTATTTACTATTATGATCATGATTATGATATTATTATTCACTGTTATAAACAATTATATGATACTATCATTTTACAATAGATATACTTTACTGTTAACCTTTGTACAGATGCTTTTTTTGTACCACTAGGCCTATATGACTTCTTTCAAGAGCTATCTGTTACATTTCAAGCTGTAAAATTTCAGCATTTTGTTCGATGAACAGTTAGTAAAACAACAGCCTCTGGCTTCAAATTCTGGTAGTTTGGTAGTTCTTTCTTGGTTTGTCAGCATTTAACTAGTGGAGAGCAATTTCATTAAGATGACAGCTTAAAATGCTGCCATTGCAGTGCGGAATTTTAAAAAATTTCTGGTTGGGGAGGGGGCACATCCCCCTCCCCAAACCCCTCCCCCTTTCCCCCAACCTCTCGGCGCTACGCGCCTCGCCGAGCGGCCTTCGGCCGCTCGTCCACCACCTCCCCATTTGGCCCCCCCCATTTCAACCTTCTGGATCCGCCACTGCGCGTCAGCAAAGGTTACTGCATGGTAAAACTATTATAGCCTACTATTTGTTTCCTGTTTTAGCCTCACTGCCACCATGCAGGTGATTTAAACAAGACCCTATGGCACCCACATGAGAAAACTTATTTTATAGCATGTTTGTATAATTATCTTTGTAACCTTTTGGTTGTAAACTCCGAAGGTTAGGGGGTGTTGTGAATTTCGATGATTTGAATAGCTACACTGTAGATGTTTCGTGTTGTTGCTGAAACAGCAGAGCTTCTGTCAGCATTATTGGGAGACTAAGGATTGACTAGCTTGGGCTTTGGATTCTCGTGGTTAAATCCTGGTGTTAGTTCATGGTGCCGGTAAGTGTTCTGCATTGTAACCAATCTGCACTGTTATTACTCCACCACCTCCTCTACCTTCTCCTCTGCCTATTACCTTAATCCACCGCATCCCCGCGGTGCCGGTATTATACACGTACGCCGGGTCGCCGGTCTTATCCATCACACTATTACCTTAATCCACAGTCCTAATCCACCTCTCCTCCTCCTTATCCTCCTCCCTCTACCTCCTCCTTCTCCTATCCTCGCAGCGCTAAGCCACCCATCCTCCTACTTCTCCTCCTCCTACTTCTCCTCCTCCTACTTCTCCTCCTCCTACCTCTACCTCCTCCTTCTCCTATCCTCCTCCTCCTCCTCCACCACCTCTTCTACCTTCTCCTCTGCCTATTACCTTAAGAATGCCATGTTGCCGGTTCAGAAGGCGGAGTAGGAAGAGGTGGAGAAGGAGGCAGAGGAGAAGGTAGAGGAGGTGGTGGTGGTGGAGGAGGAGGATAGGAGAAGGAAGAGGTAGAGGTAGGAGGAGGAGGAGGAGGATGAGGGGTGGCTTAGCGCTGTGAGGATAGGAGAAGGAGGAGGTAGAGGGAGGAGGATAAGGAGGAGGAGGGGTGGATTAGGACTGTGGATTAAGGTAATAGTGTGATGGATAAGACCGGCGACCCGGCGTATAAGACCGGCACCGCGGGGATGCGGTGGATTAAGGTAATAGCGCGACGGTTCGGCGGATTAGGGTAATAGTCCTGTATAACGGCGTATTAGGGTAGGCCTAATAGATAATTAGCAAGTCATTAGCACTATAAGGTAATAGATAATAAAGAGGTTATTAGCACTGTGGATTAGTATAATAATTAATTAATGAGTAATTAGTATAATTATTATATAGATAATTAAATTAATAGACCATTAATGGGTCTTTATAAAGGGGGCGTGGCTCATTAGTAAGGGGGCATGGCCCATTAATGAGGGGGCGTGACAGGAGGCGTGGCAGGGGCGGGGCTCATTAGGGATAAGCCGGTGTCATGCGAAAAACTATCCGGCAACACAAACTATCCGGCCACGCCCACTTCGTTGTCAGGATACAATTTCGCATGACATACGTGCGAAAAACTATCCGGCAACAAAAACTATCCGGCCACGCCCACTTCGTTGTCAGGATACAATTTCGCATGACATACGTGCGAAAAAGTATCCGTTGACAAAAACTATCCGGGTTGCTTTTCGAGGTTTATTAGGAATAATTCGCTTTATGAAGCATCTAACTCGGTATGCAACGAACTATTGTAATACATGCATGTAAGTGATATAATGGGCTAGTGACATTGCGAGTGTGCAAGTAAATGTGGGGGAAAACGTGATTCTTATGAACGAAGCGGTGTTGAGACAGTAGAAACTTGTTTTCTATTTTTAGAATGGAAAATCCGTTTTAGAAATTGGATTGTTTATTAAGGAACTTCATGAAAGAAAATAGGGTGTCTAACGATAAACATTTAAAAATTGAAAAATTGCTTTCAAATACATCTTTCTATCTCCGTCACTGTTTGCACTCTGCAAATGCCAGTCCCATACCTAAATAAAGTAGGAGGGGGTCGCTAGTGAGCTTCGTTACCACAATTGAGGCTAAACTGCAAATATTGCCATATATAATAATACATCTCTGCAGATTCTGTGAATAGAAACAGCGGCAGCTAGCTATAATCACCTTGATCATCCATCCTTCAAACAACTTAACCTCTCGATCGGTTCTTGTCCATCATCTCTTAAATCTGGCAATTATTTATTACTGTTACCACGTTATGGTTGGTCTACTATTCCGATGTAGGCTTAAAACCCAGGGATCAGTGTGTATAAAGTCAGAAAACATATTGGGATTGATTTTCGATAACAATGTCTATTCGCGGGTGATCTCCCCAAGAAGGCACAAACGCCATGCACGCTCGAACTGGTAATTTCACTTGGTAAATTCACTTTTTGGACTCTACCCATCCCATAGCGCTTAAAAGGGCATATTAAACACATCAGCGCTACCCAGAACAATAGTCGCGATCGCGTTTAATTCTTTATTGTTCCTAAATAGAGGAGGGGGTCACGTAGTTCAGTGGAGAGAGCGCTGGTCGATCAACTGAGTTGTCATTATCGCGATCCTGGTTCAAGCCTCGCTCAGGGCATTAATTTATAAAAAGTTTCTGTTAGCTGCCATTGGCGCTTTGCTGTTGCGTTGCTTGACTAGGGTTCTGCTGAAAGTGAGATAGCCCCTCCCACTTCTGGATTGGCCGAACCAGGAGTGATCCAGCACTTAGGCCATATGTGTTAAGCCGAACCCACTACTGTAAAGCCGACCTGCATGTCGTGCTATAGTGGGCCGTATTTCGTATAACCTGTACCTGTAATCATTCTGCGGTTTGTCAGATTGAGTGTCAATAAAGAAGATATTATATTATATTATAAATTGTAGTCTTCCAAAATTCACATATTATCGACCGTGTAGGCCTACTACTTCAATGCATCAAATGAGCAAAGTTTAGCACTTGAAATGTCATACTTAGTTGGAATGAATAAGGTCTAAATATGTGAAGTTACCAAGTGAAATTGCCAGTTCGCTCGTGCCTTACTTTTGTGCCTTATTGGGAGGTCACATTTGAAACGAATATGTATGACGAATCTGAATCTCAATATGCCCGCGAACTTGACACACATCAGGGATCACAGGTTACCTAGGCCTAATCTTTAGAAGTTCCGACCAACTTTTCGGAAGCATTGCAACGCAATAAGAATACAATAATGTCTCGTTCATTGTAAAAAAAAGAATAAAGATGGAGGGATTTGTAATAATATTATGCAATGCTATTTATAAAGATCCCGCATTTTGTTTTTCGCAATCAGCTACAATCAGCCCGGATCATTTTTGTCAACAAAAACGAGGCTGAGGCGTCTAACGTTGCTATCTGACGTCATATGTCACGTGAACCAATGACAGACGTTTCCGGATAGTTTTTGTTGCCGGATAGTTTTTCGCATGACACCGGCGATAAGCCTTCCTTTGTTCTGAAAGATCCACTCCTTCTCTACAGTAGGGTAGGGTGGGGCATAACGCCTAGTGTGGGAAAGACGCCCCCGCTGAATATCTT